>AAPY01391779.1:0-15539 GCA_000181375.1 Tupaia belangeri
CTGGTTCCTTTGTCTCTTCTTCTTATTAAGTCTCACTAGTGGTTTATCGATTTTGTTTATCTTTTCAAAGAACCAGCTTTTACTTTCATTTATTTTTTGTATAGTTTGCTTATTTTCTATTTCATTTATTTCTGCTTGTACCTTTATTATTTCCTTTGTCTGGAGTTTTTTTGGATTTTTTTGCTATTGCTTTTCCAATTCTCTAAGGCATGATATTAGGTGATCCATTTGCCTTCTTTCCATCTTCCTCTTATGTGCACTAATTGCTATAAACTTCCCTCTTATAACTGCTTTAGTAGTGTCCCAAAGATTATGGAAACTCATGTCCTCATTGTCATTGGCTTCCATGAATCTTTTGATTTTTGTCTTTATTTCTTCAGTAGTTGTGGAGTCATTCAGGAGTAGATTATTTAGTTTCTATGTATTTTGGCATTTTTGAGGATTTCTCTTGAAATTAAACTCATGCTTAATTCCATCATTGTCAGAGAAGATGCTGAATATAGTTTTTATGCCTTTGAATCTGTAGAGGCTTGCTTTCTGCCCTATGATGTGGTCAATCTTAGAAAAGGCTTTATGTGGGGGTGAGAAAAAAGTGGTTTTTGGATGGAAAGTTCTATAGATGTCTGTTAAGTCCATTTGATTTATGGTATCATGTAGATCCTTTATCTCTTTACCTATTTTTTGTCTAGATGATCTGTCCAGAGGAGATAGTGCAACGTTGAAGTCTCCAACATTTAGTGTGTTGCAGTCTATCTTCCCTTTTAGATGTAACAGTGTTTTCTTTACATATTTGTATGCTCCTGTGTTAGGTGCATAGATATTTATAAGCGTTATTTGTTCTTGATCTATTGATCCTTTTACTACAATATAGTGTCCTTCTTTGTCTCTTTGAACGGTTTTTGTTTTAAAGCTTATTTTGTTAGAATCAGTATCATGACTCCAGCTCTTTTTTGATTTCCACTTGCGTGGAAAACCTTTTCCAACTGTTCACTTTCAGTCTATGTATGTCTTTAACCATGATGTGGGTTTCCTCTAGACAACAGAGGGTTTCTTTTTTTTTAATCCATTCATCCAGTCTGTGTCTCTTAATTGGACAATTTAATCCATTAACATTCAATGTTATTATCAATTTTACTGGACCTGTCCCGACGCTTAAGTTGGCCATTGTCTTAGTTGCCTTTTCTTCCTTTGTTTCTGGATGTTACTTCTTCAGTTTTCCTGGAATGGTACTGTTTCAGGGTTTGTTGAAGAGCTGATCTGGTGTTTGCAAATTCTTTCAGGTCTTGTTTTTCTGAGAATATTTTAATCGTTTTATCCAATATGAAGGATAATCTTGCAGGATATAATAATCTTGGTTGAAATTGTTTCTCTCTTAACACTTTCAACACGTCTTCCCATTCTTTCTTTGCTTGCATTGTTTCTTCCATTGAGAAGTCCAGTGTTAGCCTGATGGGGTGACCTTTGTAAATCACTTGTAGTTTCTCTCCTGCCAGTTTTAATAGCCTGTCTTTATCTGTGGTCTTTGCCAGTCTGGGTAAGACATGCCTTGGGAAAGATCTTCTTGGGTTGATTCTCTTTGGGGTTCTTTGTATTTCTTGGGTCTGGATGCTTGATTGCCTCTCTAGACTTGCAAAAAATTTTTCCAGGATTTCATGAAATAGATTTTTCTTGTCCTTCATAGTTCTTCAGCTTCTGGGATACCAATTATTTGGATGTTAGGGTGTCTAATGGGATCTAGCATTTCTCATATGTTATCCTCATGTTATTTTGTTATATTCTCTATCTTTTTGGTGGTCTTCTCTAGGTCAGAAATTTTATCTTCTACATCAGAGTTTCAATCTTCAGCATGGTCTAATTGACTTTTAATACTTTCAAGAGAGTTTTTGATTTTTTGTATTACAGACTTTATCTCTAATAGTTCCATATGATTCTTTCTTAGCGTATCCATTTCTTCTTTCATATCAAGGAAGGACTTCCAATCTCATGTAGTTCATTGTCTCTTTTCTATTTCAACTCATACAATTTGGTCACAATGAATGTTCTAAATTTTTCTCAGACATTTTGATAATGTCCTTTGTTTTTTCAACAAATGGTAGGGAGTCACTGTTTTCTTTTGATTCAGACATATTTCCTGGTTTATTCAGACCTGACGCTCTTCTACTTCTAGTCATTGGGAGATGTATTCAAATTGAAATATCCTTTAGGAGAATGTTTCTTCAACTAGGAGCAAGTGTTTCCCTTTTGCTGTGGACCGAAGACTGCCAAAGTCTCTCTTCTGTTGTGTTTAGCAGTGTGGTCCAAGGAGGAGTATTTTATTCAGGTGTCTGAAGAAAAGTATATCCTTTTTTGCAGGTGGTTCAGTAAAAGGGAGGATCCCAGAGAGTCTTACAATACTAGAATATTTCAGAACTGTGATTGTAGACCTATTTAGACTGTCTTGGAAGATAGCGGAGATGGAGGAAGAGAAGACCAAATAAGTGGGAAAAAAGTAAGAAGAAGAATAAAAAAAATGTCATGTGCTGTACGCTAGTGCAGTTTGCGATTTCGCCAGGGTTCTGAAGATGGAAGTGTGGTTGCTGTAGATCTGAGGGCGGTCCTGTGTAGTAAGGATAAGTGAGAAATGTACAAATGAAAGAAGAAAACAAGGGGAAAAAATCCCTACCTGGCTGACAGAGATAGGGGTCTATGCTCTTGGGGGTGCTGGGAATGGAGCTGGGGTTGGGGTCCTGCCTGAGTGTCCCTTAAGCCAGGGTTCTGAAGATGGAAGTGGGGTTGCTGCAGAACTGAGGGCGGTCCTGGCTGAGTGAGATAGAGGTCTCTGGGCTTGGAGGTGCTGGTGCTGGAGCTGGGACTGGGACCCTGCCCCAGTGTCCTTTAGGCTGGGGTTCTGAAGATATAAGTCCCAATGTTTTATCTAACAAATCTTTAATTATTTGGGATGTGTCTGTGTGTGAGAGATGTACCTGACTCTCCTTGATTTTGTTGGCAAACCAGGCTTGGAGGGTTTTCATGTACATTTTGCTGTCACTGAGTTTCTTTTTGAACAGAGAACTCCCCATTTTTTAAAAAAAATTATTTTATTTAACTTCATTATTATTATTATTATTATTATTATTATTATTATTATTATTAATTTGACCAGAGAGAGAGAGAGGGAAAGTGAGAAAGTAAGCTACCAGGCCCATGAATTGAACCAAACTCAGCCATGTCAGAACCCAGTGTTTTTAACCACCAGACCACCTGCTGACCTCAAAATGCTCGTGATTAATCAGGATTAATGTTATATCGTGGTGGTTAAATGAGAGGGTCATGTGAAAAATGGGTAAAGATTGGAAATGGTGACTAGGGGGTGTAAGAGATGTGATCTTGTTTAAGACCTATTTCTGTTTTTTGTTTTGTTTTGTTTTGTTTTCTGTTATATGCCCTGACACATTTAAATTCCTGTATCTTTTCTGATGCTATGTCTTTCAATGACTTTGTTCTATAGACACAAAGAACTTAGTCCTAATCCCCACAATGCTCTCTCATCTTCTAGTTTTAAATCTCTGGCCTCCCTTCTTCACACCTTTGTATACCAGGTCTCTCTTAAACACATATTGGTATTATTTTGGGGATATTTAAGTACATGAAGTTTGGCAGCAGATGAGTGGGAAAATCAATCCCTGATATTACCACCTCTAAGATATAGTGTTTCCTCTCTTTGTAGGCTTCACTTTTATGTGTTTTAAAATAGAGGCAATAGGTGTTGGCATGTGGTGTTGTGGTTAAGACACTGGACTCCCACATGGCCAAACATGGTTTGAGTCATGGAACTGGAAACTTGCCTTTCCACTTTCCCTTTCTCTCTGCTCAAATTTAAAAGTAATAACAGATAAAATAAGGTAAATAATGCCTATCAAAAAATAAAAAGAAAATGCAGAGCATAATACACATTTGGATGTGTAGACCTCATCTTAGGCTCACCTCTAGTAATAGACCAAGAAACAATCTCTATCCTGCTCCTAGGATGATAAATTTCCAAAATATGGAAAAGAGGCTCCGAGTTGTAAGTTATTTCCAACATTAATCATGTATTCTGGTTTTCAGTGTTCAAGTTTATCCTTATTTTGTTAAAATTATCCCTATGGGAATAATTGCTCTTAGGGGCCAACTTCATGGAGTTAAGGCAGCCAGATTCTACATGGAAGACTGTATGGTTCAAGACCTGAATCTGGCTTGAGAAACATGTAGGGTGTGTATGAAGTCGTAGCCAAAATCTCAAAAGGAGGTAGAAATGGAGGAGAAGGGATTGCAGCATGACTCTTGCCCATTTGGGTTGTTTTCCCACTTTCCCTTTTCTTTATTTCCTCAGTGAATGAACATGTCTTTTGGCAAAGTGAAAAGGAAAAGAAATATAATTTATTTTGGTATATTCATCTTATATCCTGTTACTTTCCTGAACCTGTTAACTTGTTTATTAGTACTAATAATTTGTAATCAATTCCTTATGACTTCTTAAAAACTTACTATTGTCATTTGCAACTAAAGGTAACTAGATATGTTTGTTTTTAATATAAATGCCTTTTATTTATTTATGTAGTAACTCCTCACAGTAGTTACCCTTTGAAGTTCCTACTGAACACACACTTGTTTTAGAGCACCTGAAAGGAGGAAATTGTGCCCTTCTGTGGTGGCAGGGACCAGAGGCATCTTCTTGCACTCCCTACTGTGTGCACACATGTTCCAACCATACCATTTAGTCTAACTGGGTGTACATGCTCCAGTCACTGTGTCAATGTCCTGGGCTGCTCATAGCACCTCAAAGATGCACAGATACAAGCACTCTTGGGCATCAGGGTAGAGTCTATTTGTCAGTCAATCCACTTTCAGTGTGGCACCATTCTGCAGCTGACTGTGGCCCAGATGGTGTAGTGACCCTGTGCATGTTTCTTCTTTGGAGTAGTGCAGTTTTGTGGGCCTCAGAAATAGCCTACATTGCGATGATTAGGAACTGCAGGGTTCTTCTGCAGCTAAGATTATGGTTCCTGGTGGTAATGTGGACCACTGGGAACCTCTCACTTACTCTGATCCAGCACTGGAGTAGGTCTAACTTTTTATGCAAGGCCAGAGTGCAGACACTAGAACAGATATCAGCTTTCCAATGTACAAACATCAGAACACTAGCAAGCGTGAAGAATAATCATGAGAATGTGATGGTAACAATGGACAAAATGAAGTGCAGAGACTTAAACTAAAGGGAAGATTCAGGATCTGCTTGACAGAGATTTAACAGTCATGGTTTTAAGGAAGCCCAACACACTTAAAAGAAAGTACACAGATACATTTCAACACACTTTGATGCACATGTGTCAAGGTTCTAGAAGACCTTTGAGGGTGGGAAATATTATTGTTGGTGTCTCTGGAATATACAGTTATCTGAGGTAGCTGTTTTTGTTTTTACTTTTTGAGTTTTACTTGCAGTCATATCATCATTTAGTCATTTGTTCAATAAGTATTTGTTCAATGACTCACTGCCTAAGGAATACTTTCAGTACCTGAATACTTATTGGTGAATATGGTAATTTAGACATGGCTGTAGTCCAATAAAGGGGAGAAAATTATCTTAAGTGTGCAGAATACACATAAGCTCTAACTGTGTTAAAGTCTATAAGGAAAACTGTAGCTTTTTATGAAAGAGAGTAATGGTTGTTCACAACAGCAACCACACACTGTGGAATCTGAAAACTTTACACAGCAAGAGAGACAGTTAACCAGATTATAAGGGAGAGACAGTATTTGAGGATGATGGAAAAGCTTATGCAAAGACCACAGTTGCAAAATTCTGGTGCAAATATAAATGGACGTAACACCCATCTACAAGAAGTATGGTAAAGAACAGGGAGAAGAATGTAAGAGATGGTCGAAAAGATAGACAGGATCTATTGGCTATCTCGGATGTTACCCCAGAGAAGTGAGGAATATTTGAAATGCTTTTAGTAGAAGAACAATATGATCTATTTCATTTTCCAGAAAAAGTAGTCTAACTGCTGGGAGGACAACAAATGGAGATGGGCAAAAGTAGAATTAGGAAAACCAGGATGGAGGCTGTTGGAGATGTTCAGGGAATAAAAAGTGGTTACTTGGACTATGGAAAGATGTGAAATTATAATGAATTAAGAATGGATTTGATGTGGGGGTGAGACTCTGGAATGACCCATTCATAGATGACTCCAGTATAATTCTACAACTTCTGGATTGAGCAACTGGGTGTGGTGATTCCATTTTGGTTACAACATGGGGTACACACAGACAAAGAGATGCTAATTTTGGGTTATGTCTTGAAGGGTCTTTAATGTTGTCATCGGAGGGGAGACATAAATGTCCTTTGGAAATCAGCAGGGACCCCCATTAATGGCTTGGAAGTAAGTGTACTCAGATGAGAGACAAAGCAGAAGGTGAGAGAAGACAATGCCCAGAGAAATAAATGACTGGAGCCAGGGAATAAATTCTGTAAATAGGACCCCCATTTCAGGATCCTAGGCCTGGAAAGTCAAAATGTATGTGATAGGATTATGCTCATTAAGTCAGTGGCAGTTGAGGGCAGGACACTGGCAAAGGCAGAGGGAGAGAAGAGCTTAGTAGAACAAAGTAATATAAAAATGCTAAGTCTGATTACCTTATGTTCCACTTCAGGAAGGTCTAGGGAAGAGGACAGAAAGAATGCAAGACAGGTTACAGCAACTTTTTCTGACAAGATAGTCATATGCCTTTCTCCTGCTATAGTACATTAGTTATCAAATGCTCCTGGAAACTTCCCAAACTAAAGCCAATGACAACTTTTTTTTTTCTTTATTATTCTTTGTCATTTGATAGGTAACCTATTTTATCTATGTGATTACTGTGAGAAAGTAAGATCCCCTTTAGACTGCACACTGACCACAGTACATCTGACAACAGATTATTTTTTATTTACTTAGCACTCACTTTGCATTTTGAAGTGGAAACAAAATATACACCTAGCTCTAGTTTGGAAAATTATCCCTCACTTCTTTCCACATTTATAGTTTCTTTCATTCACTCTCTTTGCTTTTGGAATGTTTAGTGATTGTGACCACTCATTCTATCCCCAAGACTTGGAATAGCATTTAAAATTGTAAATAAAATCTGGAGTCACTGTAGATGGGATTTCCTCATTTCAGGTCCAAGACGTTACTTCTTTTTTTTTTTTCTTTTTTTTTTTTTTCTTTTTGGAGAGGTTTTTGCTATAGGTCATGCACGCTTGCCAGAAAGAGACAGAGAGACAGAAAATGAGAAATCACCTCCCAGGGGGGATAAACACATTGCAATCTCTTCTCCTTGATTCTGCTCTTGGGATCTTGGGCAGGTACGCACATGTGTCCGGCATGAGTTTAAGCCAGCAGGTCCAGGACTCAAACTGTAGTCGGCTACATATGAGTCCAGTGACAGCCATTATGCTAACTGGTGATCCCTCAAGGTGTTACTTCTAAAACTAGATTCACTGCTCTGCATTTCTTCCCAGCCCCATGTTGTTGTCAGAAACCCTAACTCCTCATCTACACTTATCTACATTCTTGTAAATTAGTCTATATAATCTAGAAGTCAGCTATAAGATTTATTATTGGGAAACTGAGACATCCAAAGTTTCAGACATCAAATGAGGAAATGAGAAGTGAAAAATTCAGTAATTACAGGGCTTTCTTGAATTTTCCCTGAATTGTTTAAGAATCTATTTTTCTTAAAAGATTAGTGGAAAATTACCAGATATGCCTGACCCCCAACATCTTTTGAAAGCCCTTTCTCCCACATTAAGTCTCTTGATCCTCATAATCTCCAGCAAAATTGTCAATTTCTTGTAACAATATCCCTGATATCTCAAATACCTCAATGTCTCTGTCAGCTGCATGTTTTAAGGCAAGATACATCTGCCCATACAAGCAGTTTTTTGAAAGTCACTCTTTACTGGAAGGGATCTGCTACCTGTAGTTTTGACTAGGGTTGCTGTAAGAAAGTACTACCAGTTTCATGAATATAAAATCAGGAATCTCTTATTCCACTGTACTGGAGAATGCCAATCAAAGTACCAGACACATTCTTCACTGATCTAGAAAAGACAATCATAAAGTTTGTCTAGAATCATAAAAAAACCTGTATTGCCAAAGCAATTCTGCACAAGAAGAGTGGAGTGGGCGGCATCAAACTCCCTGACCCAAAAATATACTACAAAGCTGTGGTAACCAATATAGCATAGTACTGGCACAGAAACAGACAGGTGGACCAATGGAACAGAATAGAGCCCTGAGAAATAAATTCCCAAACATACAGTCAACTGATTTTTGACAAGAGGTACCAGTCAATCCAGTAAGAAAAGGAAAATCTCTTTAGCAAATGGTGCTGGAAAAACTGGATTTCCACTTGCAGAAAAATGAATCTGAACCCCTACCTCTCACTTCTGACAAAAATCAAGTCAAGGTGGATCAAAGATCTAAATCTAAGACCCCAAACTGTAAAACTGCTCTTGGAAACACTGGGGAAACTCTGGGAGACATTGGGGTATGGAAATACTTCTTATATAAGACCCTCAAAGCACAGTCGATAATCCCCAAAATAGACAAGTGGGATTACTTCAGACTAAGAAGTTTCTGCATGACAAAAGACACAGTAATTAGTGTAAATAGACAGTCCACAGAATGGGAAAATATTTTTATAAACTATGCATCAGATAAGGGACTGAAACCAGAATTCACAAGGAACTCAAACAATTGTTCTGAAAAAAGACGATCAATCCTATTAAAAGATGGGAGAATGAGTTGAAAAAAAAAAAAAACTCTCTAAAGATGACATAGGAATAGCTAAAAGGCATATGAAAAAAAGTTCAACATCCCTCATTGCAAGGGAAATGCAGATCAAAACAACAATGAGATATCACCTAACCACAGTCAGAATGACTAAGATTAAAAAACAAAAAATGATAAGTACTGGCAAGGGTGTGGTGAAAAGGGAACTCTCTTACACTGCTGGTGGGAATGTACATTGGTCCAGCCACTGTGGAGAACAATGTGAAGATTCCTCCAAAACCTACAAATAGAACTACCATATGATCTAGCAATCCCACTCCTTGGTATCTACCCAAAGGACAGAAAAATATTTAATTGGAAAAGTGTTTACACATCAATGTTTATTGTGGCACTTTTCATGATTGCTAAGTCATGGAAACAACCCAAATGCCCAAGAACAAATGAATGGATAGAAAAACTGTGGCAAATATACTCAATGGAATACTATTCAGCCCTAAGAAAACAACAAAACCCTGGCTTTTGACAGGAAGTGGATGAATATGGAAGACTTACTGCTGAGTAAAGCAAGCCAGGCTATGAAGGAGAGGCATTGCATGTCCCCACTTAATATATACCGAGTGTCTGCACTCTATGACTGAAACTAATTCATTAAAGTATATAGAAACACAGTATATAGATGTAAATACCAGATATAGTATGTGTGCAAGAGGAGGGACTGAGGAAGGACATTTAGAAGAAAAATAGGGAGGCAAAGTATTAATGTCACAAAGGAATGATATTTTGTAGTTTTATCAACTGAATTAGGGAGAAATGTTCACCTGTTGAAATATCCATTTTGTAAGACAAATAATAATGTGACTGAATGTATAAAATAAAACTAAATAAATAAATAATTAATTAATTTAAAATTATAAAAAAGAAATTTTTAAAAAATAAATTAAATTAAAAAAGAAAGGTGAAGTCAAGGCTTCAGCAGGGCCTGGCATCCTCTAAGACTGCATAGACTCTGTCCTTGTCTCTTGTGAGCTTCTGGTTTTGGTATTGGCTTCTTAGCAATTTTTGGTTTGCAGCTACCCCACTCCAATTTCTGGTTGGTCACAAAAACATTTTTCCATTTTTATAAGGACACTAATAATATTGGGTTCTATACCACCTCAGTGACCTCTTGTTAATTAAATTACATCTGAAAAGACCCTGTTTCTACATTTTGAGTTACCAGAATTAGATCTACAGAATATCTTGAGGGGACAGAAAGGGACATGATTCAACCCGTAACTAGCCTCACCTTATGTCAGAAGCAGCAGAGGAGTGAGGGAAGCTGTAAGTATATGTGGAGGTCACAGGACATGGAATGCCTGCCTAGGTCATACTCTTCTTTGTGTGTGTGGTGGGTGCATCTTTCAATGATTGAGTCAAACACCATAAGAATTCTGCATTTTTGAAAATTTTAATTGTTTTATTCAAATTAAATATTACCATCACAACATGTATTCAGTATCAAAATCATAGAAGTGTTGGGAACCAGCAGTTAGCGTAATGGCTATGTCACTGGACTCCCATGTAGTCAACCGCGGTTCACGACCCAGACCCGGTGGCTTAAAACTCACTCTGGGCACATGTGCATGCATGCTCAAGATCCCGAGAGGAGAATGGAGGAGAAGGGATTGTGGCGTGACCATCCCCCCTGGGGGGTGAATTCTTGCTTTCTGTCTCTATGTCTCTCTCTGGCTGGCTGGCGAGCGCACGCACCCTATAGCAAAAACCTCTCAAAACAATTATAGAAGTGTTGTACACTTATTTTTTATACAAAAATATTAAAAACCCATTGTATATTTTATAAAGTACATCTCTATTGGAAATAGATATATTTTACATGATCAATAGTTTGGAAAATGTGTTATAATTAAAATTGAAGGCTAGGGGCCAGCAGGTAGCATAGTGGTTAGGGTACTGGACTCACAAGATTGACCCTGGTTCAAGTTCCAGACCTGGTGGCTTGAAAATTATGCCAGGCACATGTGGTTGTGTGTGCAAGATCTCTGGAGGAGAATAGAGGAGA
Organism: Tupaia belangeri; assembly: GCA_000181375.1. Lineage (NCBI taxonomy): Eukaryota > Metazoa > Chordata > Mammalia > Scandentia > Tupaiidae > Tupaia > Tupaia belangeri. Next base: position 10,855 of record AAPY01391779.1, read on the forward strand.
AGCAGTGTGGCCATCTTTCCTGAGGGGGGATTTCTCATTTTACCTCTCACTATCTCTGTCTCCCCAGTGAGTGCATGGGCCCTATCCAAGAACCTTGAAAAAAATGGATTATGTTTTTAGAGCAGTTTTTGTTTAACAGAAAAGTTAGCAGTGTCCTCCTCCTCAGCACTTCCCCATAGACCTCTGCTCTCCCTTGGGGTCCTCTGACAGCCCAGGCCAGTGACAGTGACAATTCTTTGTGTGGGAAAATCCCACTAGCAGGTGGAGTCACAGAGGTAGCTGGGCCATGGCACTTCTAGAGGGCTGTGAGTTGAGTACCTAATGAAGGGGCATTTGGTGACCATTGCTCCTTGCATGGTTCTGGAACAGGCATGGGATATTTGGGCTTCATCTGCAGCCCCACCTAGAGTTCTTTGCACCCTAGGAAGTGGTCATGGCACTCTTTTTCCCCAGCCACCCATGCCACCCCAGTTGATGATGGAGCCGTGAGTTCTACCTACAGGATGACCAGTAATTTTGAGTTTTGGGCACCACTGTTACAACATCCCTGTATGTTCACAATCAGGTCTCCCAACAAATATCAAGGTCACATTCACTCCTTATGCATCCAGAAGGAGAAGCAGGATGGGTGTCTAGGTGTCTGAGCCCCTGAGAAGTTAGTCCAGCTACACATCTCCATTCTGACCATGGACATTTTTAGATACCACAGACATGATAGACACTACAGTCCACCCACCACTCCACACCACCACAGCCTTCTCAGACAGGAGTCATCAGTGCTGCAAACTGATGACTGTCCATCCATCTCCCAAAGACAAGGTCTTCATGTTGTAAAAATGGGCTGTGATTCCACCTGTCTTCAGTTTAATGTCTGACAATTTGCAGCCATTAAATGAAAAGGAAACTTCCGGCAGAGACAGCCCAAAGAAAAATAAGAAGCCGTCTTGTTCCTGTGCACAATTGTAAAAGCAATCACATTGGCTGCTAAAAACAGTCCATACCACAGGACTGCAGACAAGGCCGGCTGAGATCAGTCTGCCACCATCTCTTTGAATCATTATTTCATCCCAGCACCACATTCACAGAGAGAACTAGACAAAGGCTCACCAGGAGGATTGGTCCTATGTGTGGAATCAAATTAACACAGCAGGCTTTTAGGAAAAGATGGACTGGAGCTGCTTTGTGTTAGTGACACTATGGGACTGTTCTCTTCTGGGAGGGCCAGGGCTCTCCCAACCATGTTGAGTGCTGTCTGCTCACTTTGGGGGAGCCTGGATTCCAGAGATCCTGTCCAGGGAAGGTCACTGTCCCCTGAGCCCGAGCCTGGCACCTCACAGCCCAGACATGCCTTCATCCAGGAAGACGGATTGCTTAGCATAACCATGGTCTCCTTGTCTACACATTCCAGCTTTTCTTAAAAAAAAGAATTATTCATTTGATTTTATTTATCATCATCATCATTATTATTTTAATTCACCAGAGAGTGAGAGAGACTGAATGAAAGTGAAAAAGCAAACTTCCAAGTCCAGGACTCTAACTGTGACGTATGGAAATCCCACACTCAGAAGCGGCCATGGGGATTAATCCTGTCAACTGAACTGTTGTGCCACTAGCCAGGTCTCTGGGACTTCACAAGACAACCTCGTGCAAATGGTCACTACAGTACAACAGGTGAACACCAGCTACTGATAAAAATTGTATCACAAAACAGTACTTTTATGGCACCATCCCCATTGTGACCCACAGCCAGGTGAGCAATGCAGTGATGGGTCTTTTTCACATTTGGGTAACTCAAGTATCAGAGGTAGTATCCTTGTCCACAAAGCACCAGGCCCTCAACTGCTCAAAGCAGATGGATCCTAAGGCAGATCAATATGAAAGACTGTGAGACTGTCATTCTCTCCCTAAGCATGGACCCACTGCCAGCTACTAGGAGGGAAAGGGGTCCCAAACTAGCTCCAGGAGAGATTTGTTCATATCAGAGACTGACTTTGTGATGCTGAATAGAAATGTCACGGCTCACCTCACTGGTGTTCAAGCACATTTCTGGTTGGGGATAAAGGGCTGGATTGGACTTCACCTCTCACCACTGATGAAACACAGACACAGGTGACCCTAAACTCTTCTTTAAAGACATAGTCACTCTTGGACATACACTATACACAACAAATCTGGTTCCTAAAAGGATGTGTCCCTCTGCAGGAGTTTTCAGTTTGCTGCCTTCTGACTCAGCTTTGAATCTAAATTCAAAATCAAAGTCCTGCCTCAGGGACCAATGTCTCTGAGTGTGGACAGCATTGTCCACACCTAGTGCAGACAGATCTCCAAGGACTGAGTTCCTGCAGGGACCTACAGGAGACATCCCACTGCCACAAAAGGACCTAATATTTAATTGACTTTGAAATTTAAAGGAGGTTTTAAATATAGAATCAAGAAAAGCTAGTTTTCTGGAGAAAGCTAATCCATACACAGAAATCTATGGGCTTGGTTTATCACACTGACAGGTAGATCATCAGCCATATCCTCCATCTTTTTTTTAATGTGCAATTGTACTGACACATTTTATTTCCATCTTCCATATTAATGTTTTTAGTATTGTAGATGTAGTAAATTGTAATTAACTATCACGGGATAAAGGTAGCATGGAAAGAACACAGAAGAACATTCCAAATGAACTTGACTATCTTGATGATGATCCTTCAAACATTTTATATCTTCCTGCCTTTCTAACTGGTTTTCATAAAGAGAAAAATAATTATAAAGCACTAAGCAAATAATTATTTAAAATGGGTTTAAAAAATTTTGCTAGAAGGTGCATGAGAGAGAGAGAGAGAGAGAGAGAGCCCTCCTCCTGGATAATCATAGTGCAATCCCTTCTCCATTTCTTCTTTGGGGATTTGGGCACACGTGTATGCACAAACACACCCAGTGTGTTTTCCAAATTGTCAGGATTGCCAGGTCTGTCAGGAAAATGAAATAATGGTTCACAGAGTTTATAGCTTTCTTCACAACCAAAGAAAAGTGAAATCATGGAAATTAAAGTAGATAGTACAGTATTACCTTTTTTTGCTAACCAATGGATGCTCTTGTATAAGATCCTCCAAGGAACTGCTTTGAGCTGTTTTCCAGTAAGGCACAGCCAGTGTTTCCCTATAGTGGGGAGGGCAGCACTAACTCCCATACACCACCTGGAACGGTGGATGCCTCAGGACAGTGCTATGGTGTTCAGTATTTGCAGTAGGTTTATCATATTCTTCATGTGCCCTCAGTGGTCAGGAGACACTTTAGGAGAAATACAAGTTAATAACGTAGATGAAGCACTTACCCATATATCACAGTCTGTCCTGGAAGACAATGCCAAAGTAATAAATTAAGGAGTTAAGGGACAAGCAGTTAGTGTAATGGCTATGTTGTTGAACACCCACATAGTCAACTGTGGTTCGAGTCCTGGACCCAGTGGCTTAAACTCACGCTGGGCGCGTGAGCATGTGTACCCAAGATCCTGAGAGGAGAATGGAGAAGAAGGGATTGTGGCATGGCCATCCCCTGGGGAGTTGTTTCTTGTTCTGTCTCTTCATCTCTCTTTATCTTTCTGGGGAGTGCACATGCCCTATAGCAAAAACCTCTCTAAAAAAAGAAAAGAAAAAAATTAATTAATTGATTAATTAATTAAGGAGTTGAGAGAGCCACAGGTAGATTCAACTGGGCCAGTTTGACTGCTTAAAAGGAAAAGTTATTTATTCTGTTCTCAGAATATAACTGCAGAAATGATGGAATGGGTGAATGATAATAAAGGTGGGCTTGAGAGTTTCAAATGCCAAACTAAATATCCAAATCCCCAGGCACAGAGTACAAAGAGACAGTCATGAGTTGTGAAGGTCAGCGGTTAGCTAATACAGAGTACAAAGGGGTGAGTTCCCACTTGATTAATTGCTTCCTATAACAATTTATTTATTTTTAAATTTATTTTAAAGAATCGCTTATTTATTTAATCCCATTTGTTATTATTATTTTTAAATTTGACCAGACAAAGAGAGAGAAATGGAAAGAGAAAGCAAGCAGCTAGGTTTGGGACTCGATATGGAAATCCAGCACCTATAACCACCACGCCACTTGCCAGCCCTCCTATAAAAATTTATTAATGGCAAAATAGTAGGTAGATGTCATATTTATTGGCTTATTTTAGTATTTTGATATAAGGCCACTGCACTCTTTGAAGAGAGACAGTGAGACGAGAAAGTAAAAAATCACCCTCCCCCACCCATGGGTGATGGCTATGCAGCCATCCCTACTCTCCTCAGGATTTTGGTCATATACATGCGTGCCCACTGTATTTTTCAAGATGTTGGGTACAGGACTTGAACTTCAGAGTTAGCCATATGGGATCCTGTGCCTTAACCACCAGGCCACCTGCTGCCCCAGTTTGTTTATTTGTTTATTTATTTATAGATTATTGTTATAGGGTGTGTGAATTCACTGAATAGAGAGACAGGAAGAGAGAGAAAGTGAGAAGTAATCCCCCATGGCAGATGGCTACATTGCAATCCCTTCTCTGTTCTTTCAGAATTTGGGACACACACACACACACACACACACACACACACACTCACACACATGGCCAACACATATTGGTAGTTCTTCAATAGATACCTAAGCAGAGAGGACAGCATTAGGAAATATAGTTA
>AAPY01391814.1:0-12633 GCA_000181375.1 Tupaia belangeri
GGTCTCGTCTCCTGTGTGGTCCTGCAGAGGCCCAGGCCCACCAGGCTTGGAAGGAGCCTTCAGAGCACTGGGGTTCCAGCCTTCTTTATCTGTCTGATGGCCAGAGAGGTTAGCATGGCATCTGTCGTCTGCATTCCAAATAGTCCTGCATCGTGGTGGGTGGGACAAGCCAGGCCCAGAGAGAGAAAAGCCAGTGTTCCCTGTGTAGGTGGGAAGGGCACAACGTCCTCCGAGGAGTAGGGATGAGTGAAGATGCTGAGCTGGGAGGAGAGGGCGCCAGTTACAGAGAGTCGTGGGCAGACAGGAGTGACGTCTGGTGCTGCGAGACACGGGCGAGGGGCCGGCATGTGGCGTGGTGGGTAAGGTGACTGACCCCCTGCGGTTTGAGGCCTGGACCTGGTGGTTTGAAAATCACACTGGGTGCACTGTATGCGTGCTCGAAATCCCACGAAATCTCGAGAGAGTGGAGGAGAAGGGCTTGTGGCCACCCCCGGCGGTGATTTCTCATTTTCCGTCTCTCTGGCTCTGTCTCTTTCCTGTCTGGAGAGTGCACACAGTCTATGGCAAATATAATAATAACACGGGGAGAGAACACAGGTGGCAACTGACCGTGTCCAGAGTCACTAACGGAGGCGTCTGAGTGTTCCCAGCACAAGGATGACAAAGCCTGGGCTGACGGCTGTGCTAATTATGCTGAATAAACCACGATACGCCATATTCTTATATCTAGAAAGCACATTGTACCTCACAAATTTGTACAGCTACTAGATATTAGTAAAAAATAGCCAAAATAACCCCCACATAGTCCTGGCTACGTTCCCTGAGGGGTCTATTCTCTGAAAATTTGGCAACAGCTCTACGGTGATTTGTCCTTACTGCTTCAATTTCAAGGTCAGCACAATGAAATTCTTAACTCTGATGGCTTTGTGCCTCCCCAAATTATTCCATGACACAGAAACGCAATATGCATCAAACGTAGTCTCCAGAATCAAGAATCCAACTGCCCGTTTAATCAGTGGCTACCATCCCCGATGGCCAGCCGCTTTGCATAACTTTCTCCAGATAAATTGGTCCAGCCTGCTGGTAGGTGTTGCGGCATGTTTTTATTCTTATTTTTCTGCCAGACCCCCTACATACAGCAGCCTGGGGAGACGCAGAGGGAAGGCAGGGGGAGACAGCACCCAGTAGGTGCGGTCTCCTTGCAACCTTTTCCTCCATGCCCCAACCTGTCGGGATGTGTGTTTCCCAGCCTGCCCAGGGTGTTTCCCAGCCTTGGGGCTGGGCTGGCATCAAGCAGCTGGCCATGTGGGATTCTCTCCCTTAACCGCTAGGCTGCAGGGCTGGCCCAATGTACGTATTTCACTACCTCCTGTTAAAAATTTTTAAGCTATCCTTAAACCTTCCTCCCACTCAGACCTACTTTTTCTATTGTTTCAAGTTCCTGTACAGTTTCTCTATAAAGAATGCATGGCCTGTGAAAGCCATCTTTTCACCCACTTTTATTTTAAAACAACTTATTTAGCCGCAATCATTGTATCATTGTGCGTCTTCCTGGGGTGCAGTGTGGGCTTTTTTTTCTTTCTTTTTTTTTTTTTTTTTTAAAAAACCTGTTTTTATTTATTTTATTTATTTTAAATTTTGACCAGAGAGGGAGAGTGTGAGAGAGAGAGTGAGAAAGCAAGTTGCCAAGTCCAGGACTCCAACCAGGGTCCCCTATTTTGGAGTCCAGTGCCTTTGACCACCACGCCACCTGCTGGCCCCATGGCGCAGTACGGGCTTTCAAAGCGCATGTGTGGTGTGTAATAATCAGATGAGCACGAACTCTTACCCGTCATCTTCAGCACTGAACACCGCGTTATGCTGTGCACACGTGCTTTTTGTACGAGTCTCTTTTTTCTTCTTTCGGGTGATACATTCCGGAGAGGCAATGGCCTTTTCAGTCTGCCGTGTGGGCCGCTCTGTCGCCTAGTCCCCTTCTTCACGGCGCTCATGCCTGTCCATCGGCTTCCTCCCACCCCCTCCAACACACCCACCCACTCCAGAATCCACCATACTCTCCCCCAGTCAAGTCCTTCCGTTTCTGGCAGAGTGTGGACATGCAGTTGTATTTTGAGGCCTCAGACAACACTCCGCAGGTGACAGGTCACATAGCCACAACGTGGAAGATACTCTGAGAACAGCTGCTGTCTTCTGCTGTCATCTCTGCGGACGCAAGCCCAGAATCTTTAAAGCGAAGGTGCTGTGTCCCTCTCATGCCCGTGGTTTCCCTGACGGGTCTGGGGTCAGACCACAGTCCCTAGGACGCACTGTTGGTGGGTAGCCTTGTGTCCTTTTCCAGAGAAGCGCCTGTTTTCATCCTTCCTTTAAACAGCCATGCTGTCCTCCCAGGGGCCCGGCTCTGGGCGTGGGGCCGTGTGCACAGCTTCTGGAGTGCAGGTGGCGAGTTCAGGCTGCGCCCCCAGGGACTTAGCTGCTGCCTCTGCTGTAAAGCTGTCTGCCCCGAGCTCCCTGAAGGGCTCACACTCTCCGTCCTGAGCCCAAGGGAAGGCTGAGGCCATGGGAAAAGAAACCTGGGCTTCTGTGGGAGCCTGGGTGCTCAGATCCCGGCCACAGGGACCGTGCTGTGACGTGGTGGGCACCGCCCTCGCTGCTCCCTGTCCGGTGGCTCTTCTGTCCCAGGCGCCCAGTCCCTTTTCTTACTGGTCTTTAGTTCTAAAGTTCAGAAGGAGCATGCGCTTTCTGATCGCCGACACAGGAAGTGATGGCAGAGACCAGCAGTTGGCAGAATGGCTACCTGGCTGGACTCCTATGTAGTCGACCCAGGACCCGGTGGCTTAAACCCACGCCAGGCACATGTGCATGCGTGTCCAAGATCCAGAGAGGAGAATGGAGGAGAAGGGATTGCGGCATGGCTATTTCCCCTTGGGGGTGATTTTTCGCTCTCTGGGACCAGCAGTTAGCGTAATGGCTATGTCGCTGTACTCCCACGTGGACGACCGCGGTTGGAGTCCCGGACCTGGTGGCTTGAACTCACGTTGGGCATGTGTGTGCATGCCCAAGATCCCCAGAGGAGAATGGAGGAGAGGGGATTGAGGTGTGGCCACCCCTGGGCGGTGATTTCTCACTTTCTGTCTCTCTGTCTCTCTCTCTTTCTGGAGAGCTCATGTGCCCTATGCAAAAACCTCTCAAAAAAAAAAAAAAGAAAGAAAAAGAAAGAAAAGGAAAGTGCTGTCTAATTTTCCAGCCCTTACTGTAGCCCGGGGGCTCTCAGCATCATCAAGTCGGGAGACCTTGCTACAAAGGGAGAAAACACACACAAAGAGACAGTGGTGGGAGCGCCAGGTGGCTAGGCAGCAGCTTCAGCTCTCCTGGGTGTGGTGGCCCCGCCCAGCCCTTCTCTGAGGCCTCCTTCCCTGCCAGGGCCCTGGGAGCCCCCTTTCCACTGCTGGCTCCTCCCTGGCAGGTGGGGCCTGACTGACAGGTGTCCCGAGGGCCCACCCACATTTCCTTCCCCCACCGCTGGAGCTGGCTTTGAGAGAAGCGGGTCTGTGTGAGCTGGCGCTAACACAGAGTGTGGATCTGGGGCTCCGGGGCTCCAGCGGGCAGATGCAGGCCGCGCGGGAAAGTGGGGCGATGGCCAAGGAGCCAGAGCAGAGGCCAGGGTGGCTGGTCTGACCCGCTCCCTCCCCACCTTGCTTCCAGCTCTTCTGGAACTCCTGGCTTCCTGCCTTTAGAATAAAAGTCACTCTGAGGGGTATTTACCACCAAGGCAGGGCAGCAGGCATCTGGGTCTGGACCCCACCTCTCCCACTGTGTTTCGGATCCTGCCCTGGCGCCGTGAAAAACATGCAGGGCAGGAACCAGCAGTTAGCGTAATGGCTATGTCGCTGGACTCCCACGTAGTCGACCGCGGTTCGTGTCCCGGACCCGGTGGCTTAAAACTCACGCCGGGCGCGTGTGCGTGCGTGCCCAAGATCCCGAGAGGAGAATGGAGGAGAAGGGATTGCGGCGTGGCCATCCCCCCTGGGGGGTGATTTCTCGCTTCCTGTCTCTATGTCTCTCTCTGTCTGTCTGGCGAGCGCACGTGCCCTACAGTGAAAATCTCTCCAAAAAAAAAAAACATGCAGGGCAGGAACCAGCAGTTACCATAATGGCTATGTCGCTGGACTCTCACGTAGTCGACCGCAGTTCAAGTCCAGGACCCTGTGACTTAAAACTCACGCCGGGCGCATGTGTGTGCATGCCGAAGATCTACAGAGGAGAATGGAGGAGAAGGGATTGCGGTGTGGCCATCCCCTGGGGGGTGATTTCTCGCTTTCTGTCTCTCTGTCTCTCTCTGTCTGGCGAGCGCAAGCACCCTATAGCAAAAACCTCTCAACAAAACAAAACAAACAAAAACCATGCAGGGAAGCTCTGCGAGCCCCAAGTTCTGAGGATGGAGAACTGGAGAAGGGATTGTGGCTGACACTCTCTGTTGGGGGTGCTTTCTCCCTCTCTGTCGCTGTCTACCACTTTGTCACAGGTGAGCGCACATGCCCACTGGTGAATTAAAAAAAAAAGAAAAGGATTTCCCAAAATATGGGAGCCCGGTGCCCTAACCGCCACGCCACCTGCCGGCCCCACGTAGGTCACTAGCCCACACTAGGAGGACCCTGCAAGAAGCAAGTCACGCCCCCTCCTCCCTCCTTGCCTGACCCCCTAGACCTGTGTGGAGGGGCCTCAGGCAGCGGGAGAAGTTCGGTGCCAGAGCTCTGCCGAGAGCGGTGAGAGGGTCTCAGGGAGGACCTGCTGGGCACCCAGTGTGGGAGGCAGCTCGCCTGTGCAGGGCCCAGACACAGCCCGACCTGCCTGCTGGACTGTGCCCTTGAAGCCTTTGGAAGCCACCAGGTGGCATAATGCTTAGGCCGCTGGATCACACAGGGCCCACTGCACCCTGTGAATCCCAGACCCAAAGGCTTGAAAAATATGTCAGGAGGGGACCAGCAGTTAGCGTAAAGGCTATGTCGTTTGACTCCCACGTAGTCAAATGTGGTTTGAGTCCCGGACCCGGTGGCTTAAACTCACACTGGGTGCATGTGCGTGCGTGCCCAAGATCCCGAGAGGAGAATGGAGGAGAAGGGATTGTGGTGTGGCCATCACCCCTGGGGGATGATTTCTCGCTTTCTGTCTCTCTGTCTCTCTCTGTCTGTCTGGTGAGCGCACGCGCCCTGTAGCAAAAACCTCTCCCCCCAAAAATATATATATCAGGAGAGATCAGCAGATGGGATAATGGTTACGTCACTGGACTCCTGTGTAGTCCATGGTGGATCGAGTCCCAGACCTGGCAGTTTAAGAATCACTGGGTGTGTGTGTGTGTGTGTGCGCGTGTGTCCAAAATCCCCAAAGGAAAATGGAGGAGAAAGGACGCAGCCACCCCCCGGGGGTGATTTCCCACTTTCACTTGCTCTCCCTTGGGTAAGCATGCGTGTCCTATAGCAAAAAATACAAAAACAAAACAAGCCCACAACTCTGGAAAGAATGAACGTATGAGTTGAAAACTAATCCAAGCACTCCCTGCCCTGCCCCTGGCAAGTGACAGACAGAGGGTTAACTGTCCTGATTTCTACACGTTTTGCTTCTTATTATTACTGTAATGTGGGGCCAGGCGGTGGCACAGATGTAGCACAAGTGGACCCATATGGGGAAGGTCCCGTGTTCGAAACCTGAGACCTTCCTGCGCAGGCCAGGTGGAGCCCATGACGCAGGCCTGCGACTCCGGGGTGGACCCTGGTGTGAAGACCCTGTCGGGGCAGCATGTGCTCTCTTGCTCTCTCACGGAAGAAATGAATAAATGAGCTTTAAAAAGTGCGACGCTCTCCAGTGACTTCTTTCTGCCTTTGGTTTGTCGTGTTTATTTACAGTGGGATCGTAGACGATATTCTTGTTTCTCACGGCTTTCTGAACGAACTGCACTGAAACGACTTCCTAAAGTGAGGGTTAAGATGGTCTGAAGGACCAGCAGTTGGCATAATGGTTACTTTCCTGGACTCTCACGTAGTTGACGACAGTTCGAGTCCCAGACCCAGCAGCTTTTAAAACTCACACCGGACATGGGTGCATGCATGCCCAAAATCCTGGGAGGGGAACAGAGGAGAAGAGGTTGTGGCATGGCCATCCACCCCGGGGGTGATTTCTCGCTTTCTGTCTCTCTGTGTGTCTGTGGTGAGCCCACATGCCCAATAGCAAAAAGAATCTCTCTTAAGGGAAAAAAAAGCACGCTGTGGAAGGAATAATGTTTTCCAGGGTGGGAGAACTTCAGGGCAAGTCCCAGAGACATCTCTGGGTTGTGAAACGGGACACTGGGCTTACGAAAGGTTTTCCTGCAGAGGTCTGCTTACAACCAAAGGGCTGGGGCGAGCTCTTCTACCACCGGGAGGTGCTGGCTCCCCCCACTTGCCAGGTTCCACAGAGCCCCGAATCCAGCCACTGAGCGGTTTCCTCTGAGTGCTCCTGAATTCTGCATGAGCTTCACGGCCAGGTTTGCACACGGTTCTCCAGCAAGGCTCCTCGGGACAAGGCACAGGGACTGCCCCCAGCCCCACAGCTAGCACCCCCCCTCTCAGCAGTGTGACTGAAGTCGGCGTTCAGATCTCTGCTGCTTCTGTTCAGTGCTTGGCCTGGAACATCCTTTGGGGCATCCTTATTCATAACCCCACGTCTTCATTCAAGTCATGGGAAAGGTGTGTGTCCCAGGGCTGGCCCAAGGCTGGGGCACCCACATAGCTGGGTCCATTGTCCATTTCACCCACCTGACGGTGGGTGAGTCGGACACCACGAGAGCGCACAGCACTCACTCCGCCATTCCTACCCAGTCGTCACGAGGCACCAGCACTGCCGGTGGTCGAGCCCATACCTCGCGTCCGCCTCGTTTCCCAGGATGCCCATCAGCAGTGCAGCCGAGGGAAGGAAATAAAATGAGCCTGGAGCTAATTGCTCTTACAAATCCTTTGACCCTTCGAATCTTTTCCAGTATTTTAAAGTTTATTTGTGTCTTCCATGAGAAGAGAGACAGAGACAGAGACAGGCAGCACTCCCCGTGGGTCTTGACCTGCTTATCCTCCAGCCAGCCCTGGGCCATGGGCGCACGTGTGCCCGGGGAGCCATGGAGACGTCCAGACCCGAACCCAGCGTCTTCCTGGGGTCGGCCTCGCACAGTCCGCCCCGTGGTAGAGCCCTTTTAAGGGATCCTTTACTAGAGGTTCGCTGTGCATGGCGTGTGTCCCCCAAGTTCCTGTGTTGACGCCCAGGCCCCTGGTGTAAGTGAAACTGGAGATGGAGCAGTTAGAGAGGGTGGCCCTGCAGGCTGGGGACAGGCTTGGGAGAAACACCCCTACGACAGTGACCTTGGACTTTCTGCCTCCAGAACCGTGAAAGAATGAACGTCTGTAGTTTAAAGCCCTCTGTTACAGCAGCCCTGGCGAACCAACACAGGCCTTAAAGTGGACCTGGCATTCCAGTTTTTGTTTTTAGATTTTTTTATTGCCATAGGCACATGTGCATGCCAGAGAGACAGAGAAAGAGAGACAAAGTGAGAAATCATCCCCCCAGGGTGGGTGACTGCTCCACAGTCCCTTCTCTGCCATTCTCCTCTTGGAATTTTGGGCACGCACACAGATGTGCCCCATGTGATTTTCAAACTGCCTGGTCCAGGACTCGAACTGTGCAGCTGGCATCCAACAGCATGGATGTGGGATCCAGTGTCTTAATCATGGTGTCACCAGCTGGTGGTGAGAAGCTTTAAAAATGTCGGAACCCATAATTTACACAGCACTGGAAGAGAATCAAGGGGGGAAAATGAAGTAAAATAAGAAACACAAAATGGAAAATTACCTGTTGAAGATAACATGTATAGTAATGTCTTTTTTTTTTTTCTTAGAGAAGTTTTTGCCATAGGGCACATGCACTTGCCAGAAAGACAGAGAGACAGAGAGACAGAAAGCAAGAAATCACCCCCAAGAGTGATTTCTGTCACCGCAAACCCTTCTCCTCCATTCTCCTCTCCGTATCTTGGGCACACACACACATGCACCTGATGTGAGTTTAAGCTACAGGGTTCAGGACTCGAACTGCAGTCGACTACATGCTAGTCCAGTCATATAGCCACTACATCAACTGCTGGTCCCAACATGTGTAGTAATATCTTTTTTTGGAGAAGTTTTTGCTATAGGGCACGTGCGCTTGCCAGATAGACAGAGAGACAGAGAGACAGAAAGCGAGAAATCACCCCCTGGGAGGATGGCCACACCACAATCCCTTCTCCTCCATTCTCCTCTCAGGATCTTGGGCACGCACACACACGCCCAGTGTGAGTTTAAGCCACCAGGTCCGGGACTCGAACCGTGGTCGACTATGTGGGAGTCCAGCGACATAGCCGTTATGCTAACTGCTGGTCCCTGGAGTACTATCTTCGATTGAGCCATTATACAATGTATTCTGGATGGGAAAGTTCGTTTTGTAAGCTGCAGTGATGTACAGTGAGTGACTGTAAAATAAATACACTTTAAAACTAAACACGGAAAACGAGACCCCTGGGTTGCACTGTGGGCCCCAGGAGGTGACATGTCGGGTGGGCTCCTGGGCTTGACAAGGTCTCACTGTGGCGGATGCTGGCAGTGGGTGTGTAGGGAATCTCTGTACCTGCCTCTCGAGTTTGCTGTGAGCCTACAACTGATCTAACAATTAGAGCCTATTTTGAAGACAGCTTTTCTTCTCCTCTCCTCCCCCTTTTTCCCTTGCTCAAGTCTGGGGTTCACGTTCCACATGACCGCGATGAGACCTGAGTGACCCAGGTGAGAGGGTTTTCACCGCGGGTCTGCTTGGACCGCAGGCCAGGTGGGGTGAACACAGGACCTTCTAGAACGGGGGCGTTCGAGTGCTGAGTGAGCGCCTGGGGGGCTGGGAAGACAGCAGAGGAGAAACTGGGGTGTGGGCCGCTCTCACGGTGTGGGCGTCCTTGAGCGTGGTGGTCCAGCCTGCTGCCTCAGCTACAGCCCAGTGAGCATCTCCCTGCGTTATTTCTGCACGTGCTGGATGTAAGAGGCTGGAATTACCGCGTTCGTGCTGAGGCCTGCCATTACATGTATATTAGTAGTAAGTACATTTCTAAGTCTATTTTCTTGTATTTACCTATTTCTTTCATAAGAATGAGAGACAGGAAGAGAGGCTGACAGACAGCAGAGCAGCACCAGCAGGTCCTCATGCCACAACCCGCAGTTCCTCCAGCCTCCACGCTAGCCAGGGTCACGGCACACACGCCCATGTGCCGGGGCCGACCTGGGAGCTGACCCCCATCCTCCACGTGGATTAGGCATCGCTTGTGCGCTTGTGAGCACTGCACCACCCCACGCGCCCCAAGGGTCACTGCTGTGAACTGTGTTGACCTGTGTTGACCTGTGTCTCACTCCGGTATTATTTGCTAACAGGAATACATGAGACTGGGCGACTATGAGGAAATAGAGTTTAGAGTTTATTGGGCTCATGGTTGGGCGGCTCGGGCCAGGGGCCAAGCCCGGGTGAGGCAGCAGTGCGAGGGAGGGCGGGACCGTGAGCGGAGTGGCTCGTGTGTAGGTTTCTGCCTGTTCTGGCCTCCCTTTCCCAAGTTTAAACCTGCCGGAACTCAATTACAGGGGTCTGCCCTAATGATCTGCTCACACCCGACGGTCCCACCCTGGGACACCGTGAAGGGACTATGTTCACTTACCACGTTCACAATACAACCAGGTCCCAACATACGAGCTTTTGGAAGATACCCAGGTACCACTCACTAAGACCAAATTTGAAAACATTGAACCTTTGGGGGACTGACCATTCTGCAGACCATAACAGCCTGTGAGTGATAACACTGACACAGTGAGTCTCAAGGTGGGAAGCATCGGGTGAAGGCTCCAGGTCGGCACGACCAAGTCCCTACTGGAAAACTGTGCACTCGAGTCCCCTCAGGAGTCTGTGAGCCGTACACGGTCCTTCTTGGCTTTGCTAATGGGCTGCTGTCACCTCCCCAACACCGAGGTCATGCTTTTGGGATCAGCACAGAGAACGGATACCCAGCCCTCTGTATAGACGAGCCCAGGCACCAGAGCCATGTGAAGACAGGGCAGTCATGACCCACGAGGTGCCCGCACGCACTCGGCCCTCTGTGGGGTCTGTGGCTCGAGGAGCCTGAGAGGCCAGATAGGCCCTCTTCTCCATTTGGAAAACTGGATCTCCGAAGGAGGGATGATGCAAGGCCCTGCCCCTGTCGCTCACAGGCCTGGACAGTACTCGAGGTTCCCGGACGGCCAGGTTGGGGTCCTGGCAGGGATGCCCAGAGCTCTCGCCTCCCAGCCTTTCCCAAAGGCTCCCCACCAGGGACTGCACACGTGGTGCCCACTCTGCTTTTCTTTTCTTTTCTTCTTTTTTTTTTTTTTAAGAGGTTTTTGCTATAGGGCGCCAGAAAGACAGAGAGACAGAAAGTGAGAAATCACCCCCCAGGGGGGATGACCACGCTGCAATCCCTTCTCCATTCTCCTCTCGGGATCTTGGGCATGCATGCACATGCGCCTGGCATGAGTTTAAGCCACCGGGTCTGGGACTTGAACCGCAGTTGACTACATGGGAGTCCAACAACATAGCCATTAAACTAACTGCTGTTTCCCCACACTGCTCAGCAGTGGGCAGCCTCTGTGTGGCCTCAGGACTGGTGGGACCGCTGACTGGGGCCCTGCTGAGAAAACAGCACAGTGACTGTCAACAGAAGACCCCTCCCCATACCAATGTGAGGGGTGGGGGAGGTGTTATCACCGGGAAGGCCTCACAGAATTGACACATCTGTCCAGAATTCCACACAAACGTACATTGTTAAGTAAAAGGAATGAAAAATTCATCTTGAGAAACAGTGGTTACCCCTTCGGGTGGTTTCCCGACGCCCTGTGAGCAGCTCTGCGCTAATTTCGAAGGTGAGTGCTCTAGTTCTGAGCTCTTGACCTTGAACTGTGAGACCGAAATGTCAGGTCTCTCATTTTAGTCTGTTTTTAAGGAGCCACCCTAAGGAGAGGGTCCGGAAGCAACTGCCAGCCTCCCCCCCCCCTGTAAACAAAGATTTGGTCATTGAACCCTTACGTATGTAAAGTGAAATTAGGTTTGGCCTTTGTAGCCCTGGGACTTAGTGAACTGCAGCCTGACTGAGTATGTGCTAGACTGCAACCTAACTTGGGAATATGTTCTTGTAGCAAACAGTCTCAGCCAGTCTCTGTGACCGAGCTTCGGCCTAGCTCAGGCTGCCCCCTGAAAAGCCGTATCCATATTAGGCAAGTGCAGATGCTGTGGAGGTTGGTATGGCTGGATCTCACATGGCTGACTGCCGGTTCGAGTCCTAGACCCAGTGGCTTGAAAATTACACTGGCTCATGGGTTGAAGATCATGCTGGGCACATGCACGTGCGTGCCCAAACCCCAAGAGGAGAATGGAGGAAAAGGGGTTGCTGGGCAGCCAGCCCCCCAGGGGTGACACCCACCCCCTCTGGTGAGTGCACATGCCCTGTAGCAGACAGACAAACAGAACACATACAAGGCACGTGCCAAGCATAACCCAGCGTAACTGACTGAGCGGCTTCCCTTCCCTCTCTTGCTGTCCATTAGCACTGCCCGGCCACGTTACTGGGTGCGGCTCTCCGAACCTCCTCTGGGACAGAGTGCTGTGAGGCCTGAGACGTTCTTGGCTCAGATGAACTTGCCCAGATGTAGCGTGTCTAGAGTTCTTCTCTCGTGTGTGTGTACTAGTTTCTGGCCGCCGTACCCATGAGCGCACACACAGTGATGGACACAAATCTATCCCCTTCGAGTCTCAGCGGCCGAGGTCTGATTCGGGCTCCTGGAGGCGGGGCGGGCAGGACAAGTTGTGCCCTTGGCTTCTCCAGCTTCCAGAAGCCTCCCACACCCTTGGGACATAGGCATGGAATCATTACTCAGCCCTCCACAACCCCAGGTCTCCGCTCTAGTGGACTACGGTTTCATTGCACCCCAACGTCACCACCCCCACTTCCCTGTCCCTGACAGGGCCACCCCCAGAAGGTGGGCTCCTTGCTGCCTGTCTGTCTTTGGCTTCTACAGGGTTAAAGAGAAAATATGGAAACAGGAAAGAGACGGAGTCCAAGGGTGGGAACAGAGAAGACCCCAACAGCGAAATGTCAGCTTTGCCAACTCCAGTTGTGCGGGCTGTCGCAGCCTGAATATTCTGTCACCCTAGATTCCATATGTTGAAATCCTAACCCCCAATGCGACGGTGTGAGGTGGTGGGGCGTCTGGGAGGTGGTTAAGTCATGAGGGTGCGTGCTACCTCAGCAGCAGGATTATTGGCCCTCAAATAGAGACTCGGAGCACACTCTCTCCCTCTGCGCCACGGCAGGAGCCACCCTGAAGCCTGAGGTCTGAAACTCTAGAGGGAGCCAGGCCAAAACCTGACCGTGCCAGCACCCAAACCTCAGGCTTCCAGCCTCCAGCAACGTGAGGAGGAGATTTCTGTTGCGCACAAGTTTATACAGACTAAACCGCTTGTTTTCCTGAACAAAGAAGTGATAGCATCTCATTTTTGTCATCTGCTGGTCAGAAGTGAGTGTGG
>AAPY01391847.1:0-17042 GCA_000181375.1 Tupaia belangeri
TCCACAATCAAAGCAATTTAAGTCACAATCAAGAAAAGATGCATGAAGGGTCAACCAGGTGAGGTGGTGGAGACTAAGAAAAGTGTATTTTACATGGCTAGCTCTGCATTTCAAGTCCCTGACCCAATGGCTTGAAAAACACTCAGCATACTTGTGTGCGCATGCACAAAATCCAGAGGGCAGAATGGAGGAGGGGGAGATGGGATTGCAGAGTATGCTCATTCTCCCTGGGGGTTGTTTTCTCACTTTCCTTCTCTGTCTCTCTCCCTGTTATCACATGTGCCCTAAGGCACTTTTTAATTTTTTTTTTCTGGAGAGAGTCAGTGAGAGGGAACATGAGAAATCACCCCTGGGGAGGATGGCCCTCTGCAATTCTTGGTCCTCCATTTTCCTCCTGTGATTTTGGACATACATGCATGCCCAGTGTGTTTCATGCTGTCAGGTCTGTGACTCAAACCACGGTCCACCATGTGAAGTTCAGCACCTTAACCGCCATGCCACCTGCTGGCCCCGCTAAGGCAAATTATTTTTTTTTAATGTGTAGAGGCACAGAATGATGGGAAAAGTGAAGGATTTCAGGCTGTTACAGGCAAATCCACATACAATGATCTTTCCAGGAGGGGTCTCAGCACAGGTTGACGCAATAAAATGCCACAGGTGAGTGGCTCAAACAGCAGACATTTATGTCTCACAGTTCCGGAGGACACAGATTTACAATTAGCAAATAAAGGGAAAGGACACGATAACTGCTGTAAACATTTGAAATGATTAAACCACACTAAATAAAATTCAATACTATAGTAAACAAACTGGGTGTGAAATTGGGGGTATAGAAATGAATGAAGGTTTTAGTCATGGGTCAGTAAGACTCAGGAGACACCATTTCAAGAGAAAAGGCAAAGTTTATTGAGCAAGAGTACCCTGCTAGGATCTGAAGGCAGAGATGCCTCAGCTCCCATCCGCCCCGTCAGAAAAGAGGTTACTATTATTATTTATTATTACTATTTATTATTATATTAATATTATTGTTTTTACAAATAAAGCAGGTGATTATGTTATTCTGGGAGACTATATGTCACACTTTTTAGTATCAAATGCTTTGTGGTTCTTGTGTTAGTTTGGGCTGTGAGACCCTGTGCTTTCGTGTCCTTGTATCCTGCTCTCTGGGTCAGTGTGACCTTGCAGTAGCAGTGCCAGGAATGTGGGCCCCTGCCAAGGTCAGGTCTGCAGGTTCCTGGTCAGGTCTGGAGCAACACCAGGTGGTGTTTTAGTAGAGCTTTCCAGAAAGCGACCTTACAGATTTTTTTTTCATGAATAAATAATACTTTGAACCTAAGATAGTCATCCCTGTAAGGATTTCTTCTTTCTTCTCTTTTGACTGAAAATATAAAATATGAATGCCTGATTGCTGAGACTGAAGGGCCACACTGTCCCCAGAACTTCTCCTGTGCAGTGTGTCCCAGTTGGGGGGGTCGAGACTGTCAGAGAGGCAGTTGTCCCCTCCAGGGCACCTCCTCCTCCCTCCATCTGGGGGAAGTGACCAGTGGGTGCCCTGCTCAGCTGCCCTCTCCAGGTTCACAGTGGCTGCGTGGGTGATGGCGCTGACCCGGCCCAGCCTACCCGTGTGACTGCTCTGCCCTTTCCCTCATATGAGGCTTGACCTTCAGAGGCTCTCAGGGGTAGACCGCGACCAGGGCGCCCAGGGGAAGTGACTGGTGACTGGAGGTAGCTGAGGCCACGCCTGACCGCTATGACGCCTCCTGCAGGGACTACAGACCCCTTCCCTGAGTCCCTCGTGCCTTCACTGCCATGGGATGACTGAGGCTGGAGTGCCCCTCTCCGTGAGAGGAATTTCTCTAGACCTACAGGGACTTGGGGGACCAGGTCCCGCTGCCACCTTCTCCTCCGTACAATGGTCCGAAGGAAGCGACTGTCGCTGGTGGTGAGCAGAGTCCCCTCCTCCACCCCAGGAAGGGATTCCCACTCACGGTAGGATCTGAGCCACTCTCCGCCTGCTGAGGCCACGTTCCCCTCTGAGTCCTGCAGGGTCCCCAATTGGGCAGTCTCCTGGGCAGCCCATGCCCGCCCCACGCGGGTGGGAAGTGGGTATCAGTCCATCCTCTGTCCCCGAAGGCCGCCCCTCCCACTCCTGCTGCATTGGAGATGGAGGTTCCCGCACAGGATGTCGCGGAAACATTCACCCCACAAAGCCATTTACCGGGAACCGCTGGAACATAACTCTGGATTGCATGTCGAAGACGCCACACTCGGAAGGTTTTAATTACAATCAGGAATGGGGACACAGTTCCGTATTCTCGACAGGACTATTTATTGAAAATCGGCCTCGCTACAGGAGCCTTTAGACACGTTTGCCTTTAACCCACGAAACAATAACAAGACATGGGTGTTTCCCTGACCAGCATTTATGAAACGTTTCCATAATGTGTCTGAGTTTAACCCCCTGTAAATGCCAGAGTAAGGATTTCATGGTCAAGTCCTGTAAGTTCCAGTTCCCTTCTTTTCAGCCCCCTTTGACAGGCCACCACCGGTCACATGGTGGCGAACAGGCAGAGTCCTGGGGCACAGGGGAAGGGAAGGGCTTCTCCACTGCAGCGGACCTGATGTATGGATGTGGGAGGAGACCACAGGGTGGCATTGGGCATTGGCAGAGTCACCAGCCCTGCTGCCAGGCAGGGGGTAGGGGAAGCCTAAGGACTGCAGAAGGCTGGGCCTCCTTGGGCTCCAAGGGCCATCCTCCTGAGCTGGTGGTGGGGCAATCCGGTGGGTGTTTTCTTTGGAAATCGGCTACCTGGGGTCTCCTCAGCCTCTCTAGCCTGCTCTCTGCTTCACTCTGTAGTTCTTGCCTATCCTCATACCTGTGCCACCCTCATCTGCCTGTCACTGCCCACCCTACCCACTCAGTGACAGACTGCTGCATCGCCCTGACAAATATGGCCCTGGCAAGTGGGTGTCATCCTAGCCACCAAGTTGCTGGAAATGATCCTTCTGTGCTTCAACAAATAAGCCCACCTAACAATATGTGGCAGTTTTTATATCTCAAATGTTGAGATATTTTCCTTTTTTTCCCAATAATTGCTTATTCTTTGTTTATTCTTCTCTTACAAAAAAAATCTAAAATGACATGTGCCATATTTAGCAATGGGCAGGTACACATTTTCTTGGTGTTCTTCACAAGGTTAAACTAATGAAGTTTTCAGAAGTACATTCATTCTACCTACCTCCCATCCCATAAAACTCACCAAAAGATCTATATTTTTCCTTATAATTTTTATCAATGAATTCTGGAAAGAAGTAATCTAAGACAACTCAGGGATCAAAACAGCTAAATCAACAACTTAAAAAACATAGGTATATACACATGCACCCGCACACTTACACTCTGATGTTACCCAGAAACTCCAACTAATGAATATTCTTACAAGTCTTTCACTTGTTATAATTTGCATGAATACAGTCAGTTCTATTCAAATCTGCATGGCAAATTAAACATAAATTTGAGTATCTGTGTATGTAGAGAGAGACATTGCATGTACACACACACCCTTTCTTCCTAAGAGAAGACATTAAATATAGGTATATTTAATATAAAGTAAACATAACATGAGTTTTCTAAAAGCCAGCAAAATCCTCAATTCCTATACCTTGGAGGAGATGGGAATACAGACAAATACCAAAACTACTTGTGACCAAATATAGCTAGGAAATTCCCCTGCCTGCTTGGCTTATAACAATACACTCAAAGTCTGAGTGATGGTAAATAGCCAAGTTTATTAGTTTCACTAAGATTTATAGGTAGACAAATACCTGAAGAACTCTGCTAGCTAGTGCTTTTGATGAAATATTCTTAATGATTTATCCATCAAGTAGGAATATGTTATTTCAAACCAGAACAAAAGGGGTAATTCCTCCCCATATCCTTTATAAATTAGTTTTTAAGATCCATTTTGGGTCAGTTAGTGGCATGGTGACTAAGGTGGCTGGATCCCATATGGCCAACTGACTGCAAGGGTTGAGTCTGGACCTGGCAGATTGGAAAACACACTGGGTGGGTGTGTGCATTCACATGTGCCCAAATCCTGGAAAAAGAAATAGAGAGGGTATTGCAGTGTGATCATCCTGGGAGAAGGATTCCTCTTTCTCTCTCTCTCACGTACCCACTAGCAAAATTTTTAAAGCACGTTTTAAATAATTCTTTACTTAATGCTTTAAAATATTTTTTTTCTCTATGAAGACCAGTTAGAAGGGCAAGAAAATATAAAATGTTTGAAGGATTATCATCAAGATAGCCAAGTGCATTTGGAATGTTCTTCTGTGCTCTTTCCATGCTACCTTGGTTCTCTGCTAGTTAATTACACTTTACTAGATCATCTGAAATGTTAAAATCATGAACATAAAAAATGGGAAAAAATCTTAATACAACTGTACATTAAAAAAAGATGGAGGATAGTGCTGATGATTTACCTGTCAGTGTGGTAAACTCATGCTCATAGATCTCTATGTATAAATTAGCTTAAGTTCTCCAGAAAACTAGCTTTTCTTGATTCTATATATAAATTATTTTTTTAATTTTAGTCAATTAAAAACTAGATCCTGTTGGGGCAGTGGGCTGTCTCCTGCAGGTCCCTGCAGGAACCCAGTCCTGGGAGATCTGCCTGTACCAGGTGCAGACCACACCGTCCACACTTGGGGACATTGGTCCCTGAGGCAGGACCTTGAGTTTGTACTTGGATTCAAAGCTGAGCCTGAAGGAGCAAACTGGAAGCTCCTGCTGAGGAAGACATCTCAAGAATCAGGTTTGTTGTGTGAATATTATGTTCAGGAGTGACTGCATCTTTAAAGGAAAGAGTTTAAGGCCACCTGGGTCTGTGTTTTCTCAGTGCTGAGAGCTGAAGTCCAATCCATGCTCTTTATGCTCCAACAAGAGCAGATGCGCTTGAGCACTGGTGAGTTGAGCTGAGCAGTAATAACTCCATTCAGCATCACAAAGTCAGTCTCTGACGTGAACAAAGCTCTCCTAGAGTTAGTCTGGGATCCCTTTCCCTCCTAGTGGCTGGAGACGGGTCCATGCTCAGGGCGAGGATGACACTCTCCCAGTCTTCTATCTTGATCTATTTAGACTCCACCTGCTTTGACCAGTTGGGATCCTGGTACTTTGCGGGCAAGGACACCACCTCTGATGCCTG
Source organism: Tupaia belangeri (assembly GCA_000181375.1). Lineage (NCBI taxonomy): Eukaryota > Metazoa > Chordata > Mammalia > Scandentia > Tupaiidae > Tupaia > Tupaia belangeri. The sequence goes on from AAPY01391847.1 coordinate 5,205, forward strand.
AGTTGCCCAAGTGTGAAAAAGACCCACCACTACATTGCTCACCTGTGGGTCACAATGGGGATGGGACCATACAAGTACTGATTTGTGTTACAGTTTTTATCAGCAGCTGGTGTTCACCTGTTGTACTGTGGTGACCATCTGCACAAGGTAGTCTTGTGAAGCCATAGAGACCTGGCTAGTGGCACAACAGTAAGGTGACAGGCTTGAACCCCATGGTAGCTGCTGTGGGGTGGTGATTAAGATGTGATGATGTGTAGGGGCCAGCAGATCATGCAGTGGTTGAAGTGTGGGACTACTGCATGGCTGACCACAATTTGAGTGCTAGACCTGGAGGTTTTCTTTCTCACTTCCCCTCTATCTCTCTATGGTGAATTAAAACAATAATGATGATGATGATAAATAAAGTAAAATAATTCTTTTTTTTTTTTTGGAGAGATTTTCACTGTAGGGCGCGTGCGCTCGCCAGACAGACAGAGAGAGATATAGAGAGACAGAAAGCGAGAAATCACCCCCCAGGGGGAATGGTCACGCCGCAATCCCTTCTCCTCCATTCTCCTCTCGGGATCTTGGGCACGCACGCACACGCGCCCGGCGTGAGTTTTAAGCCACCGGGTCTGGGACACGAACCGCGGTCGACTACGTGGGAGTCCAGCAACATAGCCATTATGCTAACTGCTGGTTCCCAATAATTCTTTTTTTAAAAAGAAAGATGTGATGTGTAGACAAGGAGACCATGATTGATCTTGGCAACCTGTCTTCCTGGGTGAAGGGAAGTCTGGGCTGTGAGGTGCCAGACTCTGGCCCAGGGGTCAGCAGCCTTCCCTGGACAGGCTCTCTAGAGTCCAGGCTCCACCAGAGTGAGCAGACAGTACTCCGCACAGTTGGGAGAGGCCTGGCACTCCCAGAAGAGAGCAGTCCCCGAGTGACACTAACACAAGGCAGCCCCAGAATGTCTTTTTCTAAATGTCTGCTGTGTTAATTTACTTCCACACATAGGATCAATCCTACAGACGAGCCTTTGTCCACGTGGCCCTGGGAACATGGTGCTGGGATGAAATGATTTAGAGAGACGGTGGCGGACAGATCTCACCCAGCCTTGTCTGCAGTCCTCTGGAATGCATTATTATTTTCTTTTTTTGGGGGGGAGAGGTTTTCGCTATAGGGCACATGCGCTTGCCAGAAAGACAGAGAGACAGAAAGCAAGAAATCATCCCCCAGGGGGGATGGCCACACCACAATCCCTTCTTTTCCATTCTCCTTTTGAGATCTTGGGCACACACGCACACGCGCCCGGCGTGAGTTTAAGCTGCTGGGTCCAGGACTTGAACCACGGTCGACTACATGGGAGTCCAGTGACATAGCCATTACATAAACTGCTGGTCCCTGGTATGCATTATTTTTAGGAGCCAATGTGATTGCTTCTACAATTGTGCATGGGAACAAGGTGGCTTCTAATTCTCCTTTGGGTTGTCTTCACCCGAAGTTTCCTTCTCATTCACTGGCTGCAAATTGTCAGACATTACATTGAAGCCAGATGGTATCACAACTCATTTTTGCACCATGACTATCCTCTTCCTGAAGATGGATGGACAGAAGTTTGTAGCACCGATGGCTCCTCTAGAGGTAGGCTGTGGTGGAGTGGGCTGTGGAGTGGGCTGTTGTGTCTGTCGTGTCCATGGTGACTGTAGTGTCTGGAATGTCCATGGTCATAAAGGAGATGTGCAGTTGCACTAACTTCTTAGGGGCTCAGGCACCTCCTGCTTCTCCCTCTTCTGACTGCACAGGGAGCAAATGTGACCTTGATGTTCTGCTGGGAAACCTGAATGTGAGCATGCAGGGCAGCTTCAGCAGTGGTGCCTAACCTCAAAAGTGCTGTCCATGAGTTTGCCATCCTGCAGGTAGAAGTCACTGCAGCTTCATCAAATGGTGTGACATGGACTGCTGGGGAAAGGGGTTGCCATGGCCACTGCCTGGGCTGCAGAGATCTCCAGGTGGCCTTAAGATGAAATCCACTTCCAGAGCTGTGCAAGGAGCAATGGTCACTGAATGCTCTTTCTTCAGGTACTCAACTCACGGCCCTCCAGAAGTGCCATGGTACAGCTGTCCCTGACACACCAGAGACTGATGGGATGTCCCCCACAGAGAGAATTGTCACTGTCACTGGCCTGGCCTGTGAAGGGGCCCCAAGTGAGGGCAGAGGTCTGTGGGGCAGGGCAGAGGAAGGGGCTAGTGCTAATTTTCTGTTAACAAAAAACTGCTCTAAAAATATAACCCATCATGGGACCAGCAGTTAGCGTAATGGCTATGTCGCTTGACTCCTATATAGTCGACCGTGGTTCAAGTCCCTGACCCGGTGGCTTAAACTCACACTGGTACATGTGAGTGTGTGCCTAAGATCCCGAGAGGAGAATGGAGGAGAAAGGATTTTGGCATGGCCATCCCCATGGGAGATGATTTCTCGCTTTCTGTCTCTGTCTCTCTTCGTCTTTCTGGCAAGCACACACGCCTTATAGCAAAAACCTCTAAATATATATATATATATAAAACCCATCATTTTTTATGTTTTTTTTTTTTTTTTGTCATAGAGCACATGCACTCACTGGGGAGACCTCTGTCTCTGCAGAGACAGGGGGAAAATGAGAAATTACCCCTCAGGGGCAATGGCCACACTGCTTCTCTTCTATTCTCCTCCTGGGATCTTGGGCACACATCTCATGTGTCTGGCATGATTTTCAAGTCACCAGGTCTAGAACTTGAGTAGGGTCCATTTTGTTTGAGTCCAGTACCTTAACCACTATGCCACCCACTGGGCCCTACCCCATCAATTATAAGAAAAACACATTTTCCCAACTATTGATCATGTAAAACATGTCTAATCCCTATAGAGAGGTACTTTAAGTATAAAATACACAATGGGTTTTAAAGATTTTGTATAAAAACTGAGTGTATAGTACTTCTATAATTTTTATACTGAATACATGTTGGGACGATAACACTTGGTTTGAATAAAACAAAATTTTTTTTTTGAGAGGTTCTTGCTGTAGGAAATGTGCACTCACTGGAAAGACAGAGACAGAGACAGAAAGTGAGAAATCACTCCCCCTGAGGTATGGCTATGCTGCAATTCCTTCTTCTCCATTCCCCTCTTGGGATCTTGGACATGCATGCACATGTGCCCGGTGTGAGTTTAAGTCACTGGATCCGGGTCTTGAACCGTAGTCGACCATGTAGGAGTCCAGCAACGTAACCACTATTCCCTCTGCTGGTCTCTAAACAATTAAAATCTTCAAAACTGCAGGGCTTTTATTGTGTCTGACTCAGACATTGCAAGATGCACCAACCACACACACAATGGATAGTATGAATAAGGCAGGGGTTCTATGTCCTGTGACTGTCACATATCCTTATGGCCTCCCTCACTCTTCTGCTGCTTCTGACAGAGGATGAGGCTGCAGTCATGTCTCTCCCTGCCCCCTGAAGATATGTCGAAGGCCCAATTCTGGTAACTGGGAATGGGGAAATAGGGTATTTTCCAGATGTAATTTAATGAGGTCACTGAGGTGGTGTGGAACCCAATATAATCAGTGTCCTTATAAAAATGGAAAAATGCTTTTTGACTAATGAAAAATTGGAGTGAGGTAGCTGCAAACCAAAAACTGCTAAGGAGTAAGCACCAAAACCAGAATCTGACTAGAGACAAGGACAGAGTCTATGCACTCTCAGAGGATGCCTGGTCCTGCTGAAGCCTTGACTTCACTCTTCTACCCTCCAGAACTGTGGAATAAAAGGTTTCTGAGTGTACAGCCATGTAGCTGAGGTTACTTCCTTACAACAACCCTAGGAAAAGCCACAAGTGGCAGATTCCTTCCAGTAAGCAGTGACTTTCAGAAAAACTACTAGGGGACCAGCAGTTAGTGCAATGGCTATGTCACTGGACTCCCATGTAGTCGACCGCAGTTCAAGTCCCAGACCCAGTGGCTTAAACTCACACTGGGTGCATGTGCGTGCCCAAGATTCCGAGAGGAGAATGGAGGAGAAGGGATTGTGGTGTGGCCATCCCCCCGGGGGCTGATTTCTCGCTTTCTGTCTCCCTGTCTCTCTCTGCACACACACACACCCTATAACAGAAACCTCTCCAAAAACAAACAAACAAACAAACAAACAAACCTGCTAGGTATGTCCCTTGTCTTACCACATGTAGCTGATGGAGACATTAAGGTATTTAAGGAATTAGAGGTATTTTTACAAGGAATTGACAATTTTGCTGGCTATTATGAGGATTAAGAGACCTAATGTGGAAGAAAGGGCTTTCAAAAGATATTGAGGGTCAGGGATATCTGGTACTTTCCCACTAATCTTTTAAGAAAAATAGATTCTCTTCTCATTTCCTCATTCGGTGTCTGAAACTCTGGTTGTCTCAGTTTTCTAATAAGATTTCTTATTGTTTACTTCTAGGTTACATAGGCTAATTTACAAGGATATAGGTAAGCATAGACAAGGAGTCAGGGTTCCTGACATCAATATGGGGCTGGGGAGAAATGCAGAGCAATACATCTGGTTTGAGAAGTAACACCTTGGACCTTGAAATGATGAACCCAGGTCTTGAGTAACACAGGACATGATTTACAATTTTAAATTTTATACCAAGTCTTGGGATGAGATGTCCTGGAGTCTGATAGAGGAAGACAAAAAGCTAAAGAGAGAGGAAAATTCTTAAATTTAACTTGGTGAATTAAAATTCCATGAGGGACATTAAAAGTAAAAATGAAAGCCAATAATCATCATTTGGTAGATAAATTCACTTAGAAAAAATAACTCTAGCATGGCAATCTCAATAGGAACTTACATCAAGTATATTTAAGTTCCTCAAAGAAATAAAATAAAGAATACCATACAAATAGCATGTAATATGGTGAAATAAACAAAACAAAACAAGCCAGGCCAGCAGGTGGTGTAAAGGTTAAGGCACTGGAACCCACATAGCTAACTCTAGGGTTGTAGTCCCAGACCCAGTAGCTTGAAAATCATGCTGGCATAATTTTCATTTAGACATGTGTGCATGACCAAAATCTCAAGAGGAGAATCAGGAAAGGAGAATGCAGTGTAGTCATCATCCCAAGGGGTGATTTCTCTCTCTCTCTCTCTCTGTATGTTTCTGTCTTTCTCCATTGAGTACATGCATAAAAACAACAAAAAACAAAAAACAAAAAACACACAAGTAAATGTACATTAAAAAGAAATAAATATGATACACAAAGATGAGAATTCATGCAATTAAAAGACATACTAACTGAAATAATATTTTTACATTATATGCTCAGAAAAAAATACTAGGAGCAGGGTGAACAAAGTAATGAGAGGATAGACTATTTGGAAAGCAGTACTAAGAAAATTACCAACAAAACAGAAGAGAGTGAGACATTAAAAGCACAAAAGTAACCTTAAAAATGGATGTTACTGGGGCCAGCAGGAGGTGTGGCGGTTAAGGCGCTAGACTCTCATATGGCCAACTGGAGTTCAAGTCCCAGACAGGGCCGCTTAAAAATCATGCTGGGTGCATGTGCACACATGCCTAAAGTCCCAAGAGGAGAAAAAAAAAAGAAGGGATTACGGGATAGTCATCTCCCCTGGGAGGTGATTTCAAACTTTCCCTCTCACTGTCTCTCTTCAATGAGCACATGCACCTTATAGCAAAACAAACAAAGAAACAAAAGATATTATTTTGAGTGCTTACAACCATGAAACATTCCAAAAGCAAAGAGAGTGATTGAAAGAAACTCTAAATGTGGAAAATAAGCAAAAGATAAATTTCCAACCTAGAATGAGGTATTTGTTTTCATTTCACTTTTAAAATGTCCAGTGAGTGCTCAGTAAAAAAAAAAAAAAAAAAAAAAAAAAATGTTCTTAGGTATACTATGGTCAGTATGCAGACTAAAGGGGATTTTATTTTCTCACAGTAACCACAAGGATAAAACAGATTACCTACCAAATGCCAAAGAATAATAAAGTAAAACAAAGTTGACATTGGATTAAGTTTGGGGAGTTTCTAGAAGCATTTGATAACCAATAAACTGTAGCAGAAGACAGGCACATGAATATCTTGTCTGAAAGGACTGCTGTGACCTGTCTTGCATTGTTTCTGTCCTCTTCCCTTGACCTTCCTGAAGTGGAGCAAGGGGTGATCAGACAACATTTTTATGTTACTTAGTTCCACTAAGCTCTTCCCTGTTGCCCTTGCCTGTGTCCTGCCCTCAACTGCCACTGACTTAATGACCCTGCTCCTGTCACATCAATTTTCACTTTCTATCCTGTAATGGGCACCCTATTACAGACAAAATTTCTTCCTGGCTCTAGTCATCTATTTCCCTGGCCATCGTCTCTTCTCTCCTTCTGCCTTTTTCCTCATTTGAGTACACTTACCTCCAAGCCAACGGTGGGGTCTGTGCTCAATTCCAGAAGACATTTATGCTTCCCCTCCAAGGACAGCATTAAATACCTTTCAAGACTTGACTCAAAGTTAGCATCTATTTGTCTCTGTGTGTACCCTATGTTCTAACCAAATGGCATCACCACACCCAGTTGCTCAATCCAGGAGTTATGGAATTATATTGGAGTCATCTCTGAATGGGTTATTCCAGACTTTCATTCTCATATCCAATCCATTTTCAATACATCTTAAATTTATGTGTCTGCATAGTCCAAGTTACCACTTCTGTTCCCTGAACATCTCCAACAGCCTCCATCCTGGTTTTCCTAATTCCATTTTTGCCTGTCCCAATCTATTGTCCTTACAATAGTTAAGCTAATGTTTCCAAAAAGTGAATTAGATGATATTATTTTTCTACTAAAAACATTTCAAGCCTTCCTCACTTCTCTGAGGTAAAACCCAAGATAGTCAGTAAGACCCTGTCTATCTTTTCAACCTTCTCTTACATTCCTCTCCCTCTTCTATACCACACTTTGCACAGGTGGGACTTACTTCCCTTTTATATTTGCAGCAAAATCTTGCTACTGTGTTCTTTGCCTAAACCTTTCCATCATCCTCAAATACTGTTCCTCCCTCACAACCTGGTTAACTGTCACTCTTCCCATGTAAATTCTTCAAACTCCCCAGAGTGCTGTTGGTGTTGTGACCAATTGTTATTCTCTTTTGTAGTAAGCTACAGTTTTCTTTATAGACTTTAATACAGAGCTTATATGTATTCTGTATAGTTAAGATAACTGTCTCCCCTTTATTGGACTACAGACATTTTTAAATTACTATATTCATGTACTGAAACTATTCCTGAAGCAGTGAGTTGCTGAACAATTGCTTGTTAAACAAATGACTACGTTGATGATATGACTGCAAGTAAAACTCAAAAAAGTAAAAACTAAAACAGCCATCTCAGAAAATTATATGTTTCACAGACACTCACAATAATATTCCCACCCCAAAAGCTCTTCTAGAACCATTCCACATGAGCATCAAAATATGTTGAAATGTTCCTGTGTATTTTCTTTTAAGTGTGTTGTGCTTCCTTAAAACCATGACAGTGAAATCTCTGTCAAGCAGATCCTGCATCTTCTCTTTAGTGTCAGTACCTGCACTTCACTTTGTCTATTGGTAGCATCACATTCTCCTGCTTATTCTTCATGTTTGTGTGTGTGTTGATGTTTGTATATTGGAAAGCTGGTATTTAGCTATTGTCTGCACTCTGGCCTAGTTTGTGGTGGTAGAGATACCCTAGTGCTCAGAGTAAATGAGATGTCCATGGTGATTCCTATTGCTACCAGGGACCACAGTCCTAGCTGCATTTCACCACTCCAGTGTAACATTAACCCCGATGAATCAGGATGGACATTTTGGGGCCAGCAGGTGGCCTGGGGGTTGAAGGCACTGGAGTCAGACATGGCTAAGCATGGTTCAAGTCCCAGACCTGGCAGTTTGCTTTTTCACTTTCTCTCTCACTCTCTTTCATCAAATTAAAAAATATAATAATAAATATAGTTAAATAAAATAATTTAGAAAAAAGATGGACCGTTCTCTGTTTGAAAAGAAACACAGTGATAGCAAAATGTATATGAAATCCTTCTTGGCCTGGTTTGTGGTCAAAATCAAGAAAAAGTATATAAGTCAGGTACATCTCCCACATACAGACACACCCCAAATAATTAGAGATTTGTTAGATAAAACATGGGAATTTTTAGGCAAGTAATTATTGGAAACTTGAAGTGTAAGTAGACTTAGAATATGAAATGCACCTATCCTATAATTCTGCTATCTTATATATATACATTAGAACAGTTTTCAAATGTAATACCCATTGAACTCTCAAAAATCAGCTTATTGGGTGAGGATAAACATATTTTAATGACTGTAAGAGAATTGCCATAGTAATTATTTGTTTCTTAATAAACTAAAAGACATTTTTCATGCTTTAGATTGCATTGCTAAAAAGTACATGGTTCTACAATCGGAACAATTATTTCAGAACAACACAAGTATTATTTTTAGAGGTTTATTGGTATCTCAGGAGGGATTGCCATGCTGCACCGTGTCCGGGACTCAAACCACAGTCAACTACATGGGAGTCCAAGCGACATAGCTATTATGCCAACTGCCGGTTCCAACAAAAGTATTACTTAGTTACTAATGTCACTAAGTGACCCATGTACAAATTTCCCCATTATCCCAGAAACATCAACCAGGATTTAATAAAGAGCCAGGGTCCTGTCTCTCACTCACCTGGATAAAGACTGTTCCTCTCCTGTCACTTTCTGGTCTCCTGGTAACAGGACTCTCCTCCTCTGTGAAAGCACAGGAACCTTCACATTGTTGCCTAATCCGGGATCGCAGAGCCTTGTGGGAAATGTAGTCTCTGCTCCGATGACGTCATCAGCACAGGCCGAAGAGAGCGGCTTTTTCAGATCCTCTCTTGCCTGTGGCGCTCAGTTCCTTCTGGGTGGTCGCTGGGGAGAACCTGCCCCCCTGCTGGCCGTGCTCTGCCGGACACGGTGTCCATGACGGTGAGTCTGAGTGTGAAGGAGGAGGTTGTGGGTTTTGAGGATCCTAGTAGTGGAGAGGTGCCCCTCCTTCTTGGTGGGAGCAGGAATGTGGGGGGATGCTGGGTGGAGGGGGAGGGGCGCCTGAGGGAAGGTGCTGACCCTGGTCGGGGCTGGGTGGGGAGAGCGACAGGAGCGTCGGGGTGTGCAGGTCCGGGGGGCGGGGAGGAAAGAGGTGACCTGGGCTTTGCTTTCAGTAGCTGCTTTGTCGGAAGGTGGGTGTGTGTATTCAGGTGTACAAAGGGGACTCCAGAAGCTCCGGAATGGGGTGATCCAGTCCAAGCTGGGCGGGGTCGGTTTGTTATAGTTTGATCAGCGAGAAAGGAGAGAACACCCAGTCATAGCCAAGTTATAGGAATCGTTATTACCAGCGACTATGGGAGCTCTCATGTCTCTCAAAGACCCCACAACCCCTAGTGTAGGGAGAAGGATGCTTGTAAAGGCAAAAAACACATTTGCATTGATGTGACAGAAATGGTAATCATTGAGGAGGGGGCGGGGAAGAAAGGGAGAGGGATCCCAATGGAAAGCAGTCACAGAAGCCTGATCAAGCAGGTTAATAATTACTACAACACTTTCCATTCTGTTGCCTAAACACAATGGGATCTTAATGGGCTTCATGACTTGGGGCAAGGAACTTATCACTAAGGAAGTTCTCAAGGTAGGGGGTTTCAGGTTATTTAGTAAAGACTGTAGGAATGTTAATCACTCTTGTTTACACAAAAAGTTCTAAGAAAGTTTCCAATATAGAGTTCACAATGGAGGTTCTCCTGCTTCAGATTGAGGAGCCAGGGGGTCAGAGGACCAGGAGTTCAGCTTCCAGCTCTGCTACAGGATCCTTATGAGAGAGGAGTAAGCTCTCTGGTTAGGTAGATAGGGTGAGGAGTCCACGGAGTGGAGGGTAGGAGACAAATGGAGTCAGTACAGTGAAGCCTTTAATAAAAATACATTCACAATTCTCAGCAGAAATCAATTATTAGTTCTTGCTTCTTGGTTGGACAGAAAGCTGCTTGCAGCCTGCTTAAGATAATGACAGCTGAAAGTAGCATGATCCGTATCATTGCTACATTCCAAATGAAAAGCGTAGTGCCTCTTGGTCTGGAGAGCAGCAGAGGGAAGGACCTTGAACACTAAACTCTTCTTTCATATTTCAAAAAATTTATGAGCGCTTGCTGATTGGCTAGAAATAGACAAACTGGCTGCAGTCCTGAGCACAGTGTCCAACTCAAGGACAATGATTAGTTTAAGACTCCTGGTGACACAAAACTCTTGTGCTGGCTTGGCTTTTTAGAGTATTTTTTTCTCCATCTCCTTAGACAAAATTAATTTTCACTTTTTTTTTTTAATTTTTCTTGTCAGGGCCCATTCTGACACCCTGGGTATACCCATTTGCTTAGCTGGAAACTTTGACTCTTTTCCAATAAACTTTGCTTACTATCCTCTCCTTTTGTCCACATTTCTAATTCTTTGTGACCATCAGACAAGAATCTGCCCAGGTGTTGTATTTGAACACCTAGTACTTCATATAATGGATACTACTCTGTATCTCATTAAGTTTACTCATCTGTAATATGAGCCTATTTCCAGTACTAGTGAAAAGCCCCCAGTTTCCCAGTGAAGTAACTGGGAGTCTTTCCAGACAGAGTGTTACTATGGCAGTTGTGTTTGTGGGATGTCTTGGTGTCTTAAAGTGAATGAAGACTCTGGTTCCCTCCTGCATTTCTTTGGCTTGCCTAGCACTCTTGGGTAAGTTACTTTATTTCTTTTCAGATTTTTTGCTATGGGACACAAGTACTTGCCTGAGAGATACAGAGATGGGCAGGATAGGTAGGGAGGAAGGAGAAATCACCCCTCAGTGGGGTGGGCATGCCAAAAATCCCTCCTTCTCCATTTTCCTCTTGGGATTTTGGGCACAGGTGAACATACTCTGGATGTAATTTTCAAGTCACTGGATCTGGGAATCAAACTACAAAGTTGCATGTGGACCCAGCAGCCTTTCCTCTATGCCACTGGCTGGCCCACTCCTGGGTAAATTTAAAAACTTTTAGGGGCTGTCTGCTTGTGTAGTGGTTAAGGTTTTAAACTCCCACTTGACTGAAGGAAGCAGCAGCCTTTCCAAGACCTGGCAGTGTTTTTTTGTTTTGTTTTGGTTTGGTTTGGTTTGTTTTTTTTTGAGAGGTTTTTACTATAGGGCGCATGTGCTCGCCAGACAGACAGAGGGAGACAGAGAGACAGAAAGCAAGAAATCACCCCTCAGGGGGAATGGCCACACCACAATCCCTTCTCCTCCATTCTCCTCTCGGGATCTTGGGCATGCACGCACACATGCCCAGCGTGAGTTTTAAGCCACCGGGTCGGGACGCGAACCGTGGTCGACTACGTGGGAGTCCAGCAACATAGCCATTACGCCAACTGCTGGTCCCAAGACCTGGCAGTTTGAAAATCACACTAGGTGCATGGGCCTCTGTGTCCAGAATTCTAGGAGAAGAATGGAAGAGAGGGGATTGTGGTGTGGCCGTCATCCTTGCTAGGTGATTTCTCATCCCCCTCCCTCTTTCTGTCACTCTCCAGCAAGTGCATTCACCCTATGGCAAAAACCTAAAGGGGAAAAAAAGAATCTTATACAAGTTCAAATTCAGAATCCAGTGAGAGTGATTTCTATTAGGCAGTTTGGAGTACTGGTGAATGGTAGCATTTTATGTGAAATAAAGTAAGTATTGTGAAGTTAGAAAATTATACACGTAGGAATCTCCCCTGAAAGAACACCCCTGTGGCCTGAATACTGTATTAGTA
>AAPY01392396.1:0-13337 GCA_000181375.1 Tupaia belangeri
TTAAAAATTTTAGCCATTGTGACTCAGTTTAAGTGGTATCTCATTGTGGTTTTGATTTTCATTTCTCTTATGTTAAGGAATTTTGAGCATGTTTTCATATACTTTTTGGCTATTCATGTATCTTCCTTAGACAATTGTCTGTTCAGCTCATTTCCTCATCTTTTAATTGGATTGATGGTTGTTTGGAGGGCTCCCTTTTAACCACATACTCCCCAGTACTTGTTCTTTGTATTTTAGATCATAGCCATTCTGACTGGAGTCATGTATACTTCAGAGTGCTTTGGATTTGTTTTTACCTTATTATAACTGATGTTAATATTTCTTTATATGCTTTGTGTCCATTCATATGTCTTCAGGAGTTGTCTGGGTAGACCAGCTGCCACATTTAACTACAAGGGAGTCCAGCAACATAGCCATTTCCTATCTACTGGTCCCATGCCTGTTCTAATTTTTATTATTTTGTATCTTCTACTATTAATACTTTTGGGATATCTTGTTCCCACTTTTTCAGTTTTCTGAGATAAGTCATTTTGTTATGTATCATCTTTTTAAAATGTGTGTGTGTGAGTGCTAATTGCTGTACACTTGTCTCTTAGGAGTGCTTTTGATGTATTTGAAAGCATCTGGAGGGATGTGATTAAGTTATTACTTGTTTCATGAAATTTTCATTTGTATTCTTAATTTATGCAGTAATTTTGAAGCTACTCAGGGTAAATTATGTAATTTTCATGTATTTGTGAATATTTGAAAGTACTTTCTGTCAGTTTAATTTTATCATATATAATAACAAATAAGTTGGTATATATAATTTGTTTTCTTTTTAGTTTTAAAGACTTATTTTGTTCTCTATTATGTGGTCAGTCTTCAGAAATATTCTATGTGTGGCTGAGAAAAATGCTTATTTTGTTTTGGCAAAATCTTTGTAAATGTTCGTTCATTATTGGATCATTAATGTTCTGTTTCTATTTTTTCTTTTTGTCTAAATTATCTGTCCAAAGGTGACAGTACAGTGTTGAAGTCCACATGAATTAGCACATCACAATCAGTCTTTCTGTTCATATGTAGCAGTCTTCCTTTCTGATGTTGAATGCATAGTTTTATGATTTTTATATCTTCTTGGTGAATTAATCTTTTAAATATACTGTGGCCTCTGACTCTCTTTACACTTTTTTTTAAAAAAGTTTTTACAATAGGGTGCATGGATTCTTACCAGAAGGAGAGAGAAGAAAAGTGAAAACTCACCCCCAGAAGGGATGGCTTCACTGCAATCTCTTCTCCTCCATTCTCCTCTCAGGATGTTTGGTATGCATGCTCATGAACTTAGTGTAATTTTCAAGCCTCCAAGTTTGGGACTAAAACTGCACAATCTGAAATTTGGGACTCATTTGCCTTAAGTTACATGTACAAGCTTGTGTAGACTTTCTCTCTCAGATATATAAAAATTATTAAATTTTAGTTATTATGATTATTTAACTGACTATATGACACATGCACTCACTGAGCATTGGGGTATGGATTCCAGAAAGAGAGTCACCAGGTCCTGTTCCAGAACTCGAACCATGGTCAGATACGTAATATTCCAGCATCTTAACCTGACTGCCAGGTCACCTGCCCTCATATTTTTTTAAAGTCTCTCTTTAATTTCAGTTGACTAGTACCTTACATATATTGTTAGTTATTGGGGTAGAATATGTTTATCCATCAATGTTTCTCTCTTAACTGTGATACTGCTATTCACACAGAGATATATATGTATAATGTTAAAGAAAAACATCCTAAATCTTCTTTTATTGTAGGCATTTATTATAAATCAATATTTTTAAATATACTCTCTGTGGGTGGAACACTGAATTTCTTTTGATAGAGCTCTGACTATTATAAAATATATTAGCACTAAGTCATTTTTTAAAATTTCTAGAATGTTAAAAATTTAAAACAGGTATGGAATGAAGGTTAAGGCAGCAGGATCCCACATGCCAATTGTGTGGTTTGATTCCTGAACCCAGTATCTTGATTATCACAGTAGGCACATGTACTTGTACAACCTAAATCCTGGAAGAAGGGAGAAATGGAGGAACATGAATTGTGTCATGAATGTTCCTCCTTGGGGATGATTTTTCATTTTCCATCTGCATCTCCCAGAAACACATGAAGCCTTTATTCATTATTTAAGAAAGTTTTTCTTGTTTTAAATGGTCTGATTCTCTTTCTCTATCAGGAAATATAATTTTTTTGTATTTAATTTTATTTTAACTTATTTTATACATTGAATAACGTATGTCACTTAGCTTGTAAAGTGAATGCTCCAACAGGAATACATTTCTCACCAGTCCAATTGAGATTTTGTACTTTTTTCCAGTCTTGAATTCTCTTAAACCTACCAGTTGACCCCAGGTCCACTGTCATTGATTAGCATAGCTTCAGCTATCACTTGAATATCTTTTTTTTTTTTTTTTCATGGAGAGGTTTTTGCTATAGGGTGCATGTGCTCACCAGAAAGAGAGAGACAGAGAGCCAGAAAATAAAAAATCACCCCCCAGGGTGATTTCACACCACAATCCCTTCTCCATTCTCCTTTTGGAATCTTGGGCACACACGCACACATGCCCAGCATGAGTGTAAGCCACCAGGTCCAAGATTCAAACTGCATTCGACTATGTGGGAGTTCAGTGACATAGTCATTATACTAACTGCTGATCCCACTATCACTTGAATTTCTGCTGCTTCCTAAATATTTGACTACTGAAACTTCAAAGATGATGTGCACAGGATTTATCTGTGTACTACTCAGTTTTTTCCCCAGTTTTAATTTTTAACTCCAATATGTATATGCCTGCTTTAACAGAAACATTTAAATTTCTATTTTGATTCAGTGCCAAAAATGTAGTAAATTTTTTTCTGCTCCCCCCCTTTATTTTTTTTTAGATGAGTTTCCTATTCAATATTTTTATTTCTCTGTGGTTCGATATAGGTTGTCACATCACAACTTGGTTTTAACCCTATTATATCTTGGTTTTAACTGTGTTATATCTTTCAGAGTATCCTTAGTCTTCAATCTGTGGTTGGCAATTAAACTGCAAATCTGGTTATGTAATGTGTCACTTCTTTTGGCTTTATATTATTTATACTCTGTGTTTTAGCAAATGATAAAGTGATATTCATCTTTATTTGGACTCTATCAATATTTGTGAATGCACAACGGAAGTATAAAGATGCTTGTAAATATACTTTAACTTATGAGTAATTAACAGTATGCACATAAAATATTTTATTGGAATTAGGTTAGGTATTTAAATAAAAAAGGACTTTGTAATCACTTCTTGAACACTTTTACTGACCTTGTCTTTCATCACAGACCAGGAATAACTTACCTACATATACTGTTTCTACTTCCATTAACATTGGGAATATACTATGCACTTTCATAGGAAAACTGCTATAGTTCCGTTTTTTTTCTTTCTTTCTTTCTTTCTTTCTTTCTTTCTTTCTTTCTTTCTTTCTTTTTTCTGAGGCACATGTTCTCTTTCTAGGAACACTCAATTTATTCTGGGAACATTCTGATAATACTGAGACATCAGTATTTTCTTCTGCTTTAGCATAGATGGGCCATAATTAATTCAGGTCTTAACCTGTTACTGGAATAACATTGCTCATTATTTTGTCACTGTATGTATCACTTCAACAAGCACCATAGATTATATATCTTTATATGCTGGTATTATTAGTTATTTTAAGTTTTATTTTAATGAAATATATACTACATATAATTGATCATCTTTCCTCTCAAGGTTCTAGGACCATCACCACCATCCATCTTCATGACTCGTTTCATCTTGTAAAACTAACAATCAACAACTATTACACTATTATTATATGATAATGTCAAATCTTTCCAGTCCTCCTTCTTAACTCAGCCTCTGGCAAACCATCAGTCTTTCTGTACTTATTATTACTACTCTGGACATCCCATGACCATTTTTACTGTGAAAAATGGTCCAAAAAAGTTTGAAATCTATTTAAAGAAATTGATTAAAAGACATTGGTTAAAGTGGGGTGAGAAAAGCTTTGTTTTGGACCATCATCATAAGGATATGGTTCACAGAAATGGGAGTTTCAGTGGAAAAGAGAAGTGGGCTCAACTTCAAATACAGTACAGGCAGTGGAAATGACCAGCTGAGAAGCAGTGTGGTGACAATCAGATGGAAAATGACTAAAGACACATAAGGAATTTGAGAGATTCTGGTGAAATTGAAATAATAGGATTCTTGCTGGACACGGAGTGATTAGACATCACCCAGGGGGTGGTGAATGATAGAAAACCTAATCACTTATTTAAAATGATCTGATATTGAGTGTGGGGCTTTTTGCTAACCTACTTTAGCAGGGTTATTTGCTCAAAAGGGATTTTACAAGGAAGTATGCAGATGAAAGTAAAAGACTGAGAGGCCTGACTAAAATTTGATCAAGGCAAAACTGACACATTTTAACCATGTCCAAGTATATGCAATTTAGTACTGTTCAATGTATTCATATTCTAGTGAAACCACTCCAGTCAGTTTTACAAGATGAAAAGAGTCATACAGATAGCAGTAATGTTTACTAGACAATGTGAGTGCACACAATAAGTCTGGTCATCTCACTTTTCACATTGTAGCTCATAGTGACTTCCACCAGCTTGTTCCTGTCACCACTGAGCAGCTTACATCCCACCCACTGTAGTTTGGTCTTTCTACCTGGGTCATGATGTTGGGCAAACCAAAACCCAAACCAGCCCAATACCAATTCACCTTGGTTTGCATTTCTGGACCAATGGGTGTTCTGACTCAGAATCTCTTGGCTAATGCTGGCCACAAAAGCTATGATCAACATTCAAAGAGGATCTTGGAAATTTTATAATCAAGCAGGACTATGTTGTGCCTCAACACACCCAGAACTTTCACATGCCACCTCTTCAACCTAGATCAGTTTAACTCTCAAAGTAAACTTGGATATTTCACCAGAGGTACACTTGCAGAGCCCTCTCAGTACATATGAGTAGTTCCCAGGCTCTGAAACCACTTAGAATTTTTTGTTGTTTTATTTTGTTAGGTCTTTATAGTACATTTTATTCATTTTTAAATTTTTAATTTAATTTGTTTATACATTTAATCACTATACACCCCTTAGCTTGTAAGTTGAATTTATCCAAATGAATATACTTCCCACCAGAGCAGTTGAGGATACAAAACACATTATCATCAACACATTATAATCGATTTATATATTCCAAAAATGCCTGCCTATTTTCCTCCTTAACTTCTTTCCTTATACTGTCCCCTTTCTCCTTGTCCTCTTCCCACATTGTCTCTAGTACCTATAACCATTTTCAATGCTTATATGGCCCCTAATCTTTCAGTTTCCACTACGCTTTGAAACACTTTTTCTGATGCTTTGCTTGCCATGGCCAGAAGTGGAAACTAGAAACATTCATATTTTTATTTTTATTTTTGCCAAAATCAGTCGTTATTTTGTTGCATCTTTAAACACCATACATGGATCATAGAAATAAACTTTTGCTAGGGCCAGCAGATGGTGCAATAGCTATGCCACTGGCCTCCCACATATTTGAATGCAGTTCAAGTCCCAGACCCAGAGACTCAAAACTCAAGCCAGTATGTGTACATGAGTCCCCAAGATTCCAAGGGGAGAATGGCAAAGAAGGGTGGTGTGGCCATCCCCCCAAAGGGCGATCCTGTGCCTTACTTCACTCTGCCCCTCTGTCGCTTATCTTCAGAGAGCAAATATGCCCTAAAGCAAAAATTGCTCTTAAAAAAATAACTTCCTAAAATACTCATGTTACTTCTATAGTTGGGAAACTCTTATATCTTATTCATCAGCCCTCTGAAATGTTCTCTTTTTGCAGATACCATGCCCAAAGTTTCTGATATCCTTAATTTAACTACTGTGGCTTGCTGAATCAAAGCTCAATTTGAAAAAAGGCTCAATGTTGTTACCTTAAGAGATCAATTAAGATTTCTGAATATTTCAAGGAAGTATACCACAGCTTACATTACTGAGGATTTTATCCCATTTGAGTTTACTGATGTATAGTAAGCTTTTAATTCTAATAAAAAGATTTATTCATTTTTCACATTCATATGATTCTGATCTGAAGCTATCTGATCCACAGTAAGTTGTGGCTTCTTCAAGAACGTTTTACAACAGTTCCCATATATACAAGGTTTCTCTCCCTTGTGAGTGCTCTAACGTAAAACATGGAATGACTACTGTAAAAACATTTTCTTTTTTTTTTTTGGGGGGGAAGACGTTTTTGCTATCGGGTGCATGCACTCGCCAGAAAGACAGAGAGAGACAGAGAAACAGAAAGCGAGAAATCACCCCCAAGGGAGGATAGCCAAACTGCAATCCCTTCTCCTCCTTTCTCCCCTCAGGATCCTGGGCATGCATGCACACACACCCAGTGTGAGTTTAAGCCACAGGGTGCAGGACTCGAACCACAGTCGACCACATGGGAGTCCAGCAACATAACCACTACACCAACCATTGGTCCCTCTGAAAACATTTTCTACACCATTGGAATTTATAGAACTTACTCCTGTGTACTCTGATACATAGTAAGAACTGACATGTTAGATGGAAAATTTTGTTAGCACACTGACATTCACAGGCTTTTTTGTGAATTCTTTGATGTACATTGACAGCTGACTTATAAATGAAAAACTTTCTGTACTTCCTACATTCATGAAGTTTTTCTCCAGTGTGACTTTTGAGATGCTTACTAAATATAGTTTCACAGAGAAAGAAAAAATCCTATATTCTTCATATTCATAAGGTTTCACTTCTATGGGAGTCCTCTGATGTACAATGAGCCCTGCCTTCCAGCAGCAAAATGTTGCCTACATTGTTTCGTTCCAGCGTGAGTACTAAGATGTAAAGTAAGATGTGACTTTAGGAAAAAAGTGTTACATTGTTCACAATCATAGGGTTTCTCTCATGTGTTGACTTCTCTGATGTATAATGAGTGCAGACTTCCAGGAGAATATTTTCTTACAATGTTCACATTCACAGGGCTTCTCTCCTGTGTGAGTTTTTGATGCTTAGTGAGATGTGACTTCTGGGAGAACAATTTATTACATTGTTCACATTCATAGAGTTTTTCTTCTGTGTGCATTCTCCAATGCCTAGTGAGATGTGACTTGAAGTACAACACTTTCCTACATTGTTCACACTCATAGGGCTTCTCTTCTGTGTGAGTACACTGATGCTCATTGAGATGTGTTTCCTAGGAGAACTTTCTTCTACCTTGTTAACATTCATAAGGCTTCTCTCCTGTGAGTTCTCTGATGCTTAGTGAGATGTGACTTCTGGGATAACATTTTCCTACATTGTTCACATTCATAGGGCTTCTCTCCTGTGTGAGTTCTCTTATGTACAGTGAGGTTCCCCTTGCTGGAGAATGTTTTGCCACATTGTTTGCATTCATACAGTTTCTGTATGAGTTCTCTGACGTGCAGTGAGCTGTGACTTCCAGGAGAATGTTTTCCCACATTGTTCACATTCACAGGATTTATTTCCTGTATTTGTTTTCCCATTATCTACTCCAGACTGACTTAGGACTGAAAGATTTTCCACATTTTCCACATTCATGGGAATTCTCTCCAGTGTCAGTTGCCTGATGAACAGGGAAGTGTGACTTCTTGTAGACCATTTTTCCACATAGTTTATTTTCATAGGATTTCTCCTATATTTTTTCACATTCTACATTTATAGTGTGCATCTCATGTGTGTATCTTCTGAGAGACTCAAGCTGGGACGTTCTTCTAATGTCCATGGATCTCCTTGCCCCAACTTGAGGATCAGTGAACGTTTGGCAATGCAGTGTCCCAAAAATATCAGGTTGCTGTAGGTCTCCAGAATCATATCCTTGTATAGAATCTTCTGAGCATCTTTTAGGTCCTACTACTCCTCCCAGGTAAAGTCCATAGGAACATTCTCAAATGATATGAACCCCAAAAATGAATTCATTTTCTTAATCCTGGACAAATACAGAGGTTTCTAAAATTATAGCTTTACAAAGATGACCACTTTTTCAAAATTCATCAAATTGAAGGGCTATCTCTGTCATGGATACAAACATTCCATCAAAATTCCAGTATGTTTTCTTTTCATGGAAAAAGAGACTAAAAGTTCTAAAATTTATCTGTCTCAGGCAAACTCTCTATCCCTTCTGAAAGTTGGTCCAAACCTCTGAGCAACATCCAGTGCTTCAGAAGAAGGTAGAATTATCCAAATTTTGTGCACTCATCGTGGACACCGTGTCCAGCAGAGCACGGTCAGCACAGCGACAAGTTCTCTCCAGTGACCACGTGGAAAGCACTGAGCACCACAGGCAGGGAGATAATCTGAAAAAGCCTAGTTCCATTTTCATAAGAAAATTTTCATACATGTTCTTAACATCATTGACTTGAAGAACAAATTGACAATACACAAAAAAGAAAAAAAAAACCTTTCTATTTTTTTTAAACTGGTTACCATCAACTTCTATTTAACGTACTTAATCTAACATATTATTCCAGATATGTATTTATACTCATGAGTTTGTATGAGATAATAAGCACCTTGACTTAGCAGAATATTTATTATGCTTTCATTCCTTGCAGCAAAAACATTTGGAGATCTCTGAAGAAATACTTGTATTAAAATCAACAATGAATATGTTACCAAAGAGATAGAATGTTTGTACTTTATTTTTTTCTCTCTTTACAAAGAGTTCAGAAATATACACAGGAACAAGCATAAAAAAACATACAGAGAAAATAAATTTACTATGTTATGCTCTATTTCTCAGGACTGATGAAGGGAAATGTATTTTTACAGGGGTTCATATCATTTGAGGATGTTACTATGGACTTTACCCGGGAGGAGTGGCAGGACCTGGAAGATGCTCAGAAGATTCTATACAAGGAGGTGATGCTGGAGACCTACAGAAACCTGATGTTTTGGGTTAGTGGATCTCCCATGAAGCTCTCTGAAGTAATTACTGTCTCCTTTCATAGTAAATGTACAAGAGTTTCATAATGTTTAATGCTGTTTAGGAGTGAGATTTCACTCTGTGGTTAATGTTACTGACACTCCTCTTTAAGAAAATGTGCTAATCAGCCCCTTTATTGCAGAGCTGATAGAGCTGAACTGTTGTTACTCTTCAAGTAGCTTACATGAATAGCTTGGCAAAATTCCACACTGCTTTTTATTAACAGGACAATGCATTGCCAAACCTGCAGTGATCTTCAAATTGGAGCAAGGAGGAGATCCATGGACATTAGAAGAACTTCCCAGCTTGAGCCGCCCAGGTTAGTCAGTGCATAGTTTTTAGGGACTAGTGGAATACATTTTTCTTTTAAAGAATTTATATTTCATTGAGGTGGGAAAACAAAATGTTAGTACTTGTAAGCTTAGAAAAATGTAGAAATGCTTTCCTGGGATAAGAGTGTGAAAAAATGGGTATATATGTTTTTAAAGGGTCCTACAGGATGACATATTTAGGGTAATTATTATGTATTTTTATTGGCTACAAGTCCTTCCTAAGTAACATTTCTTCTTAAGTGACAAGAGTTCTTTTGACTTCTGCAAATAGATGATCTAGAAAACTGTTGGCATTAGCAAGGAAACAGTACACAATACACACCGTTATAAGAAAGAAAAAAGAAAAGGGGCAGGGAAAACAAATGATGCATGGAAATCTTTTAGTGTAAAATTATAGGAAGACAGGCGGTAGATATTTTGAACATTGTTAAAGGTATTAAAGGAAAGGGAAGCATAAAGGAACAAAATAAATCCACTCAGCTTTCAAAAATATTAATGTAAATTGTTACAGTAACATATTAAGGATAAAGAGCCATATTTCTTTTTATAGATCAGCACCAATATTTGAAATACACATGAGCAGTGTAAAATAAATTCTCAAATATAATTTATGGAAATGGTTTTCTTTTTCCAACCAAAGAGGATTAATATGGGAGAGACTGCTTGTAAGTAGACTACATATGGGAAAGCATGTGGTAAGACAGTCCTTATTGTCCAGTACATAGTTCACGTGAAAAAGAAACCATTTTACAAAAAGTCTGTCTCACTAAGCAGAAGATGAGAAGCTGATATACAATGGGAACCAGCAGTTAGCGTAATGGCTATGTCGCTGGACTCCCATGTAGTCGACTGCGGTTCACGTCTTGGACCCGGTGGCTCAAAACTCACACCGGGTACATGTGCGTGAGTGGCCAAGATCCCGAGAGGAGAATGGAGGAGAAGGGATTGTGGCATGACCATCCCCCCTGGGGGGTGATTTCTCACTTTTTGTCTCTATGTCTCTCTCTCTGTCTGTCTGGCAAGCGCACATGCCCTATAGTGAAAAACCTCTCAAAAAAAAAAAAAAAGATACACAAGATGCACACTATAAATGCAGAGAATGTGAAAAATTATTTTTTAAAATCATGTTTACAATAGATTTTAAACACAGAGTAGAAGATTCCTATTCAGAAAAGTAAGAGAAATTCTTATTGTAGAATTAAAATCTAGCTTGTCATCAGTGAGTGCACACAAGGGAAACACCCTACAAATATAAAAAACAAAAAATCCTTTTTTCAGAAGTCAAAAATTATGGTAACCAGAGAAATTACAGAGAAGTAAAACCTTATGATGTTTAGAAATTACAAAGCTTTCAACTATTGCTATAAATGAGATAACTCTTACTGGAGAGAAAATTTGTAGGTAAAACAACATAGAAATTTGTTGTATCTGAACACACCCCTTACTGACCATTTGAAAACTTATACAGGAGAGAAGCTCTATAAGTGTAAACGATGTAAGAAAACATTTTCCCAGAATTCAGACCTCAGTGTCCATCATAGGAGTCCCATAGGAGAGAAATTCTATGAAAATAAAATATGTAGAAAAGTGTTTTACAAGAAGTCATACTTCACTGTGCATCAGACAACTCACACTGGAGAGAGTGTGAAGAATTCACTCGATGAATGTGAAGAATACAGAAAATCTTTCAGTCCCAAGTCAGTCTTGAGTAGACATTGAAAAACTTATACAGGAAAGAAACCTTATGAATGTGAACAATGTTGGAAAATGTTCTCCTGCAAGTCAGCTCTCACTAAGCATTGGAGAACACACACAGGAGAGAAACCCTATGAATGTGAACAGTGTAATAAAATGTTCTCCCAGAAGTCACATCTCACTAGGCATAGGACAGTGCACACAGGAGAAAAACGCTTTCAATGCGAGCAATGTGGGAAACCATTCTCCAGCAAGGATTACCTCACTGTACATAAGAGAATTCACACAGGAGAGAAGCCCTATGAATGTGAACAATGTAGGAAAATGTTCTCCCAGAAGTCACAGCTCGCTGTGCATAGTAGAACTCATACAAGAGAGAAGCTCTATGAATGTGAACAATGCAATAAAATGTTCGCCTGGAAGTCAGATCTCACTAACCATTGGAGAACTCATACAGGAGAGAAGCCCTATGAATGTGAACAATGTAAGAAAATGTTCTCCCGGAAGTCACTTCTCACTAGGCATCGTAAAATGCACACAGGAGAAAAACCCTATGAATGTGAACAATGTAATAAAATGTTCTCCCGGAGGTCAGGTCTCACTAGGCATCGGACAATACACACAGGAGAAAAACACTTTGAATGCAAGCGATGTGAGAAAACATTCTCCAGCAAGGATTACCTCACTGTACACAAGAGAACTCACATAGGAGAGAAGCCCTATGAATGTGAACAATGTAAGAAAAGGTTCTCCCGCAAGTCACATCTCACTAGGCATCAGAAAATACACATAGAAGAAAAACCCTTTAAATGCGAACGATGTGGGAAAACATTCTCCAGCAAAGAGTACCTTGCTGTACATAAGAGAACTCACACAGGCGAGATTTTGGAAAATGCTCTCCTAGAAGTCACAGCTCATTGTGCATAGTAGAATTCATACAGGAGAGAAGCCCTATGAATGTAAACAATGTAGGAAAATGTTCTCAGGGAACTCATATCTCACTAAGCATCAGAGAACTCACACAGGAGAGAAGCCCTATGAATGTGAACATTGTAGGAAAATGTTCACCTGGAAGTCTGCACTCACTGTACATCAGAGAACTCAACACAGAATAGAAGCCCTAGGATTGTGAACAATGTAATACAACTTTTCCCCCAAAGTCACATCTTACTGTACATCTCAGTACTCACACTGGAAAGAAACAACATAGGCAACATTTTACTACTGGAAGGCAGGGCTCATTGCACATCAGAGGACTCCCATAGAAGTGAAAACTTAAGAATGTGAAGAATATAGGATTTTTAGATAAGCATCTGAAAAGTCACACTGGAGAGAAACTTTATGAATGTAGAGAGTATAGAAAGTCATTTATAAGTCAGCCCTCAATGTACATCAAATAATTCACAAAAGAACTGTGTATGTCAATGTACCAATAGAAAATTTTCCATCTAATATAAGTCAGTTCTTACTGTATATCAGAGAACACAAGAGTATGTTGTATAAATGGGAATGATGTAGAAAAATGTGTTCAGAGTAATGATTCCATGTTTTACATGAGAGCACTCATAAGGAAGAGAAACCCTGTATGTGTGGAAACTGTAATAAAACCTTGAAGAAGCCCCAAATTACTGTGGTTCAGAGAACTCTCAGATCAGAAATAAAATGAATGTGAAAAATGAAGATATCTTTTTATTAGAATTAAAAGGTTACCATACATCAGTAAACTCAAATGTTCAAAATCCTCACTAATGTAAGCTGTGCTATAAATCCTTGAAATATTCAGAAATATGAATTGATCTCTAAAGGTAACAACATTGAACTTTTTTTCAAATTCAGCTTTGATTCAGCAAGTCACAGTAGTTAAAATTAGCGATATCAGAAAATTTGGAGATGATATCTGGCTCCAAAAAGAGAACGTTTCAGAAGGCTGATAAATAAGATCTAAGAGTTTCCCAACTACGGAAGTAACATGTGTATTTTCACAAGTTTTTTTTTTTTTTTTTAAGTGTGATTTCTGCTATAGGTAATATGTGCTCTCTGAAAAGTCACAGACAGAGTGATAGAAAGCATGAAACCACCCCGTGGGAGGAATGGCCACACCACAATCCCTTCTTTTCCATTGTCCTCTTGGGATCTTGGGCACACATGTACACACACTGGCTTGTGTTTTAAGTCTGTGACTCTGGGACTTTGACTGCATTCAAATATATAGGAGGGCAGTGGCATAACTATTACAACATCTGCTGGTCCTAGAAAAAGTTTATTTCTGTGTTCCATGT
>AAPY01394325.1:0-10221 GCA_000181375.1 Tupaia belangeri
ATGAACTACACTTTGAAAGCAAACAACGATTAAAGAAAACCTCTTACAAGGAAATGTTAAGAAAAAACTAACACAAACTTGATTGTTCCACTTACTTAACTTTGTAAGTTGAATAACTTGTGATGTTCAGTGAAGCTCTACTTCAACTTCAATTTTTGGAAGCTGTTTAAACTGTATTACAGTGGGCGTTTAGAGATAAATCCTACTTTCTCAAGATAATGTGCAGTTTTTCAGCCTAAATCTGGCGTATTGTTTGTAATATCAGAAAGGTTTTTGGCAAAATGACTCCACTCATGGAGCTGATTTTCACACCTAAGAAGCTTTGCAGTAGCTGCAAATTTCCTTTGGGACTAAATCTGCAGTACACGTTCAAAGCAAACTGCGATTACAAAAACGATCTTACTACGAGAATTTAAGAAAGAACTAACACAAACTTGATTGTTCCACTTACTTAACTTTGTAAGTTGAATAACTTGTGATGTTCAGTGAAGCTCTACTTCAACTTCAATTTTTGGAAGCTGTTTAAAACTGTATTACATTGGGCGTTTAGAAATAAAGCTTACTTTCTCAAGATAAGTATGTAGTTTTTGAGCCTAAATCTGGCGTATTCTTTGGGAATATCAGAAAGATCTTTGGCAGAATGACTCCACTCATGGAGCTGATTTCCACACATAACAACATTGGCAGTAGCGGAATGTTGAGTTTGGGGACTAAGAATGAACTACACTTTGAAAGCAAACAATGATTAAAGAAAACCTCTTACAACGAAATGTTAAGAAAGAACTAACACAAACTTGATTGTTCCACTTACTTAACTTTGTAAGTTGAATAACTTGTGATGTTCAGTGAAGCTCTACTTCAACTTCAATTTTTGGAAGCTGTTTAAAACTGTATTACAGTGGGCGTTTAGAGATAAAGCCTACTTTCTCAAGATAAGTATGTAGTTTTTCAGCCTAAATCTGGCGTATTGTTTGGAATATCAGAAAGGTTTTTGGCAAAATGACTCCACTCATGGAGCTGATTTTCACACCTAAGAAGCTTTGCAGTAGCTGCAAATTTCCTTTGGGACTAAATCTGCAGTACACGTTCAAAGTAAACTGCGATTACAAAAACGATCTTACTACGAGACTTTAAGAAAGAACTAACACAAACTTGATTGTTCCACTTACTTAACTTTGTAAGTTGAATAACTTGTGATGTTCAGTGAAGCTCTACTTCAACTTCAATTTTTGGAAGCTGTTTAAAACTGTATTACAGTGGGCGTTTAGAAATAAAGCTTACTTTCTCAAGATAAGTATGTAGTTTTTGAGCCTAAATCTGGCGTATTCTTTGGAATATCAGAAAGATTTTTGCAGAATGACTCCACTCATGGAGCTGATTTTCACACCTAACAAACTTTGCAGTAGCTGCACGTTGAGTTTTGGGACTAAGAACGCACTACACTTTCAAAGCAAACTACGATTAAAGAAACTTTCTTACAAGGAAATGTTAAGAAAGAACTAAGACAAACTTGATTGTTCCACTTACTTAACTTTGTAAGTTGAATAACTTGTGATGTTCAGTGAAGGTCTACTTCAACTTGACGTTTTGGAAGCTGTTTAACTCTGTAATACACTGGGAGTTTAGAAATAAAGCTTACTTTCTCAAGATAAGTATGGACTTTTTCAGCCTAAATCTGGCGTATTCTTTGGAATATCAGAAAGATCTTTGGTAGAATGACTGCACTCATGGAGTTGATTTTCAAACCTAACAAACTTTGCTGTAGCTTCAATTTGAGTTTTGAGACTAAGAATGCACTACATTTTCAAAGCAAACTACGATGAAAAAAACCATCTTACTACGAAATGTTAACAAAGACCTAACACAAACTTGATTGTTCCACTTACTTAACTTTGTAAGTTGAATAACTTGTGATGTTCAGTGAAGCTCTACTTCCACTTCATGTTTTGGAAGCTGTTTAACATTGTATTAGTGTGGGCGTTTAGAAATACAGCTTACTTTCTCAAGATAAGTACGTATTGTTTCAGCCAAAATCTTTCGTGTACATTAGAATATCAGAAAGATCTTTGGCAGAACGACTCCACTCATGGAGCTGATTTTCACACCTAACAAACTTTGCAGTAGCTACAAGTTGAGTTTTGGGCCTACGAACACACTACACTTTGAAAGCAAACTACGATTAAAGAAATCCTCTTACAACGAAATGTTAAGAGAAAACTAACACAAACTTGATTGTTCCACTTACTTAACTTTGTACGTTGAATAACTTGTGATGTTCAATGAAGCTCTACTTCAAATTCAAGTTTTGGAAGCTCTTTAACAGTGTATTACAGTGGGCATGTAGAAATAAAGTTTACTTTCTCAAGATAAGTATGTAGTTTTTCAGTAAAAATCTGGCGTATTCTTTGGAATTTCAGAAAGATCTTTGGCAGAATGACTCCACTCATGGAGCTGATTTCCACACATAACAACATTGGCAGTAGCGGCATGTTGAGTTTTGGGACTAAGAATGAACTAAACTTTGAAAGCAAACAACGATTAAAGTAAACCTCTTGCAAGGAAATGTTAAGAAAGAACTAACACAAACTTGATTGTTCCACTTACTTAACTTTGTAAGTTGAATAACTTGTGATGTTCAGTGAAGCTCTACTTCAACTTCAATTTTTGGAAGCTGTTTAAAACTGTATTACAGTGGGCGTTTAGAGATAAAGCCTACTTTCTCAAGATAATATGTAGTTTTTCAGCCTAAATCTGGCGTATTGTTTGGAATATCAGAAAGGTTTTTGGCAAAATGACTCCACTCATGGAGCTGATTTTCACACCTAAGAAGCTTTGCGGTAGCTGCAAATTTCCTTTGGGACTAAATCTGCAGTACACGTTCAAAGCAAACTGCGATTACAAAAACGATCTTACTACGAGACTTTAAGAAAGAACTAACACAAACTTGATTGTTCCACTTACTTAACTTTGTAAGTTGAATAACTTGTGATGTTCAGTGAAGCTCTACTTCAACTTCAACTTTTGGAAGCTGTTTAAAACTGTATTACAGTGGGCGTTTAGAAATAAAGCTTACTTTCTCAAGATAAGTATGTAGTTTTTGAGCCTAAATCTGGCGTATTCTTTGGAATATCAGAAAGATCTTTGCAGAATGACTCCACTCATGGAGCTGATTTTCCCACCTATCAAACTTTGCAGTAGCTGCACGTTGAGTTTGGGACTAAGAACGCACTACACTTTCAAAGCAAACTACGATTAAAGAAACTTTCTTACAAGGAAATGTTAAGAAAGAACTAAGACAAACTTGATTGTTCCACTTACTTAACTTTGTAAGTTGAATAACTTGTGATGTTCAGTGAAGCTCTACTTCAACTTGACGTTTTGGAAGCTGTTTAACTCTGTAATACACTGGGAGTTTAGAAATAAAGCTTACTTTCTCAAGATAAGTATGGATTTTTTCAGCCTAAATCTGGCGTATTCTTTGGAATATCAGAAAGATCTTTGGTAGAATGACTGCATTCATGGAGTTGATTTTCAAACCTAACAAACTTTGCTGTAGCTGCAAGTTGAGTTTTGGGACTAAGAATGCACTACATTTTCAAAGCAAACTACGATGAAAAAAACCATCTTACTACGAAATGTTAACAAAGACCTAACACAAACTTGATTGTTCCACTTACTTAACTTTGTAAGTTGAATAACTTGTGATGTTCAGTGAAGCTCTACTTCAACTTCATGTTTTGGAAGCTGTTTAACATTGTATTAGAGTGGGCGTTTAAACATACAGCTTACTTTCTCAAGATAAGTACGTATTGTTTCAGCCAAAATCTTTCGTGTACATTAGAATATCAGAAAGATCTTTGGCAGAACGACTCCACTCATGGAGCTGATTTTCACACCTAACAAACTTTGCAGAAGCTACAAGTTCAGTATTGGGCCTACGAACACACTACACTTTGAAAGCAAACTACGATTAAAGAAATCCTCTTACAACGAAATGTTAAGAGAAAACTAACACAAACTTGATTGTTCCACTTACTTAACTTTGTACGTTGAATAACTTGTGATGTTCAATGAAGCTCTACTTCAACTTCAAGTTTTGGAAGCTCTTTAACAGTGTATTACAGTGGGCATGTAGAAATAAAGTTTACTTTCTCAAGATAAGTATGTCGTTTTTCAGTAAAAATCTCGCGTATTCTTTGGAATTTCAGAAAGATCTTTGGCAGAATGACTCCACTCATGGAGCTGATTTCCACACATAACAACATTGGCAGTAGCGGCATGTTGAGTTTTGGGACTAAGAATGAACTACACTTTGAAAGCAAACAACGATTAAAGAAAACCACTTACAACGAAATGTTAAGAAAGAACTAACACAAACTTGATTGTTCCACTTACTTAACTTTGTAAGTTGAATAACTTGTGATGTTCAGTGAAGCTCTACTTCAACTTCAATTTTTGGAAGCTGTTTAAAACTGTATTACAGTGGGCGTTTAGAGATAAAGCCTACTTTCTCAAGATAAGTATGTAGTTTTTCAGCCTAAATCTGGCGTATTGTTTGGAATATCAGAAAGGTTTTTGGCAAAATGACTCCACTCATGGAGCTGATTTTCACACCTAAGAAGCTTTGCAGTAGCTGCAAATTTCGTTTGGGACTAAATCTGCAGTACACGTTCAAAGCAAACTGCGATTACAAAAACGATCTTACTACGAGACTTTAAGAAAGAACTAGCACAAACTTGATTGTTGCACTTACTTAACTTTGTAAGTTGAATAACTTGTGATGTTCAGTGAAGCTCTACTTCAACTTCAATTTTTGGAAGCTGTTTAAAACTGTATTACAGTGGGCGTTTAGAAATAAAGCTTACTTTCTCCAGATAAGTATGTAGTTTTTGAGCCTAAATCTGGCGTATTCTTTGGAATATCAGAAAGATCTTTGCAGGATGACTCCACTCATGGAGCTGATTTTCACACCTTACAAACTTTGCAGTAGCTGCACGTTGAGTTTTGGGACTAAGAACGCACTACACTTTCAAAGCAAACTAAGATTAAAGAAACTTTCTTACAAGGAAATGTTAAGAAAGAACGAAGACAAACTTGATTGTTCCACTTACTTAACTTTGTAAGTTGAATAACTTGTGATGTTCAGTGAAGCTCTACTTCAACTTGACGTTTTGGAAGGTGTTTAACTCTGTAATACACTGGGAGTTTAGAAATAAAGCTTACTTTCTCAAGATAAGTATGGATTTTTTCAGCCTAAATCTGGCGTATTCTTTGGAATATCTGAAAGATCTTTGGTAGAATGACTCCACTCATGGAGTTGATTTTCAAACCTAACAAACTTTGCTGTAGCTGCAAGTTGAGTTTTGGGACTAAGAATGCACTACATTTTCAAAGCAAACTACGATGAAAAAAACCATCTTACTACGAAATGTTAACAAAGACCGAACACAAACTTGATTGTTCCACTTACTTAACTTTGTAAGTTGAATAACTTGTGATGTTCAGTGAAGCTCTACTTCTACTTCATGTTTTGGAAGCTGTT
This sequence comes from Tupaia belangeri, assembly GCA_000181375.1. Classification (NCBI taxonomy): domain Eukaryota; kingdom Metazoa; phylum Chordata; class Mammalia; order Scandentia; family Tupaiidae; genus Tupaia; species Tupaia belangeri. The sequence continues at coordinate 5,543 of AAPY01394325.1, forward strand.
TAACATTGTATTAGAGTGGGCGTTTAGAAATACAGCTTACTTTCTCAAGATAAGTACGTATTGTTTCAGCCAAAATCTTTCGTGTACATTAGAATATCAGAAAGATCTTTGGCAGAACGACTCCACTCATGGAGCTGATTTTCACACCTAACAAACATTGCTGTAGCTACAAGTTGAGTTTTGGGCCTACGAACACACTACACTTTCAAAGCAAACTACGATTAAAGAAATCCTCTTACAACGAAATGTTAAGAGAAAACTAACACAAACTTGATTGTTCCATTTACTTAACTTTGTACATTGAATAACTTGTGATGTTCAATGAAGCTCTACTTCAACTTCAAGTTTTGGAAGCTCTTTAACACTGTATTACAGTGGGCGTGTAGAAATAAACTTACTTTCTCAAGATAAGTATGTAGTTTTTCAGCAAAAATCTGGCGTATTCTTTGGAATTTCAGAAAGATCTTTGGCAGAATGACTCCACTCATGGAGCTCATTTCCACACATAACAAAGTTGGCAGTAGCGCATGTTCAGTTTTGGGACTAAGAATGAACTACACTTTTAAAGCAAACAACGATTAAAGAAAACCCTTTTACAACGAAATGTTAAGAAAGAACTAACACAAACTTGATGGTTCCACTTACTTAACTTTGTAAGTTGAATAACTTGTGATGTTCAGTAAAGCTCTACTTCAACTTCAAGTTTCGGAAGCAGTTTAAAACTGTATTACAGTGGGCGTTTAGAGATAAAGCCTACATTCTCAAGATAATATGTAGTTTTTCAGCCTAAATCTGGCGTGTTGTTTGGAATATCAGATAGGTTTTTGGCAAAATGACTCCACTCATGGAGCTGATTTTCACACCTAAGAGGCTTTGCAGTAGCTGTAAATTTCGTTTGGGACTAAATCTGCAGTACACGTTCAAAGCAAACTGCGATTACAAAAACGATCTTACTACGAGACTTTAAGAAAGAACTAAGAGAAACTTGATTGTTCCACTTACGTAACTTTGTAAGTTGAATAACTTGTGATGTTCAGTGAAGCTCTACTTCAACTTCAATTTTTGGAAGCTGTTTAAAACTGGATTACAGTGGGCGTTTAGAAATAAAGCTTACTTTCTCAAGATAAGTATGTAGTTTTTGAGCCTAAATCTGGCGTATTCTTTGGGATATCAGAAAGATCTTTGCAGAATGACTCCACTCATGGAGCTGATTTTCCCACCTAACAAACTTTGCAGTAGCTGCACGTTGAGTTTGGGACTAAGAACGCACTACACTTTCAAAGCAAACTACGATTAAAGAAACTTTCTTACAAGGAAATGTTAAGAAAGAACTAAGACAAACTTGATTGTTCCACTTACTTAACTTTGTAAGTTGAATAACTTGTGTTGTTCAGTGAAGCTCTACTTCAACTTGACGTTTTGGAAGCTGTTTAACTCTGTAATACACTGGGAGTTTAGAAATAAAGCTTACTTTCTCAAGATAAGTATGGATTTTTTCAACCTAAATCTGGCGTATTCTTTAGAATATCAGAAAGATCTTTGGTAGAATGACTCCACTTATGGAGTTGATTTTCAAACCTAACAAACTTTGCTGTAGCTGCAAGTTGAGTTTTGGGACTAAGAATGCACTACATTTTCAAAGCAAACTACGAAATGTTAACAAAGACCTAACACAAACTTGATTGTTCCACTTACTTAACTTTGTAAGTTGAATAACTTGTGATGTTCAGTGAAGCTCTACTTCAACTTCATGTTTTGGAAGCTGTTTAACATTGTATTAGAGTGGGCGTTTAGAAATACAGCTTACTTTCTCAAGATAAGTACGTATTGTTTCAGCCAAAATCTTTCGTGTACATTAGAATATCAGAATGATCTTTGGCAGAACGACTCCACTCATGGAGCTGATTTTCACACCTAACAAACTTTGCAGTAGCTACAAGTTCAGTTTTGGGCCTACGAACACACTACACTTTCAAAGCAAACTACGATTAAAGAAATCCTCTTACAACGAAATGTTAAGAGAAAACTAACACAAACTTGATTGTTCCACTTACTTAACTTTGTACGTTGAATAACTTGTGATGTTCAATGAAGCTCTACTTCAACTTCAAGTTTTGGAAACTCTTTAACACTGTATTACAGTGGGCGTGTAGAAATAAAGCTTACTTTCTCAAGATAAGTATGTAGTTTTTCAGCAAAAATCTGGCGTATTCTTTGGATTTTCAGAAAGATCTTTGGCAGAATGACTCCACTCATGGAGCTGATTTCCACACATAACAAAATTGGCAGTAGCGGCATGTTCAGTTTTGGGACTAAGAATGAACTACACTTTTAAAGCAAACAACGATTAAAGAAAACCTTTTACAACGAAATGTTAAGAAAGAACTAACACAAACTTGATGGTTCCACTTACTTAACTTTGTAAGTTGAATAACTTGTGATGTTCAGTAAAGCTCTACTTCAACTTCAAGTTTTGGAAGCAGTTTAAAAGTGTATTACAGTGGGCGTTTAGAGATAAAGCCTACATTCTCAAGATAATATGAAGTTTTTCAGCCTAAATCTGGCGTGTTGTTTGGAATATCAGATAGGTTTTTGGCAAAATGACTCCACTCATGGAGCTGATTTTCACACCTAAGAGGCTTTGCAGTAGCTGCAAATTTCGTTTGGGACTAAATCTGCAGTACACGTTCAAAGCAAACTGCGATTACAAAAACGATCTTACTACGAGCCTTTAAGAAAGAACTAACACAAACTTGATTGTTCCACTTACTTAACTTTGTAAGTTGAATAACTTGTGATGTTCAGTGAAGCTCTACTTCAACTTCAATTTTTGGAAGCTGTTTAAAACTGTATTACATTGGGCGTTTAGAAATAAAGCTTACTTTCTCAAGATAAGTATGTAGTTTTTGAGCCTAAATCTGGCGTATTCTTTGGAATATCAGAAAGATCTTAGCAGAATGACTCCACTCATGGAGCTGATTTTCACACCTAACAAACTTTGCAGTAGCTGCACGTTGAGTTTTGGGACTAAGAACGCACTACACTTTCAAAGCAAACGACGATTAAAGATACTTTCTTACAAGGAAATGTTAAGAAAGAACTAAGACAAACTTGATTGTTCCACTTACTTAACTTTGTAAGTTGAATAACTTGTGATGTTCAGTGAAGCTCTACTTCAACTTGACGTTTTGGAAGCTGTTTAACTCTGTAATACACTGGGAGTTTAGAAATAAAGCTTACTTTCTCAAGATAAGTATGGACTTTTTCAGCCTAAATCTGGCGTATTCTTTGGAATATCAGAAAGATCTTTGGTAGAATGACTCCACTCATGGAGTTGATTTTCAAACCTAACAAACTTTGCTGTAGCTTCAAGTTGAGTTTTGGGACTAAGAATGCACTACACTTTCAAAAGCAAACTACGATGTAAAAAACCATCATACTACGAAATGTTAACAAAGACCTAACACAAACTTGATTGTTCCACTTACTTAACTTTGTAAGTTGAATAACTTGTGATTTTCAGTGAAGCTCTACTTCAACTTCATGTTTTGGAAGCTGTTTAACATTGTATTAGAGTGGGTGTTTAGAAATACAGCTTACATTCTCAAGATAAGTATGTATTGTTTCAGCCAAAATCTTTCGTGTACATTAGAATATCAGAAAGATCTTTGGCAGAACGACTCCACTCATGGAGCTGATTTTCACACCTAACAAACTTTGCAGTAGCTACAAGTTCAGTTTTGGGCCTACGAACACACTACACTTTCCAAGCAAACTACGATTAAAGAAATCCTCGTACAACGAAAAGTTAAGAGAAAACTAACACAAACTTGATTGTTCCACTTACTTAACTTTGTACGTTGAATAACTTGTGATGTTCAATGAAGCTCTACTTGAACTTCAAGTTTTGGAAGCTCTTTAACACTGTATTACAGTGGACGTGTAGAAATAAAGCTTACTTTCTCAAGATAAGTATGTAGTTTTTCAGCAAAAATCTGGCGTATTCTTTGGAATTTCAGAAAGATCTTTGGCAGAATGACTCCACTCATGGAGCTGATTTCCACACATAACAAAATTGGCAGTAGCGGCATGTTCAGTTTTGGGACTAAGAATGAACTACACTTTTAAAGCAAACAACGATTAAAGAAAACCTTTTACAACGAAATGTTAAGAAAGAACTAACACAAACTTGATGGTTCCACTTACTTAACTTTGTAAGTTGAATAACTTGTGATGTTCAGTAAAGCTCTACTTCAACTTCAAGTTTCGGAAGCAGTTTAAAACTGTATTACAGTGGGCGTTTAGAGATAAAGCCTACATTCTCAAGATAATATGTAGTTTTTCAGCCTAAATCTGGCGTGTTGTTTGGAATATCAGATAGGTTTTTGGCAAAATGACTCCACTCATGGAGCTGATTTTCACACCTAAGAGGCTTTGCAGTAGCTGTAAATTTCGTTTGGGACTAAATCTGCAGTACACGTTCAAAGCAAACTGCGATTACAAAAACGATCTTACTACGAGACTTTAAGAAAGAACTAAGAGAAACTTGATTGTTCCACTTACGTAACTTTGTAAGTTGAATAACTTGTGATGTTCAGTGAAGCTCTACTTCAACTTCAATTTTTGGAAGCTGTTTAAAACTGGATTACAGTGGGCGTTTAGAAATAAAGCTTACTTTC
>AAPY01398203.1:0-15588 GCA_000181375.1 Tupaia belangeri
TCATCAGATCTGGAATTTGAACTGTACTATCAGCCATGTGGGGTCCAGCCACCTTAAACACCTCTCCACCTTGCTGGCCCTCCACATGTTTCTAAAACAAAATATGTAGACTATATGAGAAAATAAGTGTATTGAGGGATATGAGAAGACTTGATATTACATAACATGTACACTGAAAAAAGAAAATTTATCTTTATGAAATGATCAATTTCCCAAAATTCATCTATAAATTTAATGGCATCTCATCAAAATTCCAATATGTTTCATTGTCAAAGAAAAAGGGACCAACATTATTCTAATGTTTATCTAAACATAAGATATATATACCTATAGAATTAACCAAACAATTTATGAATTAAGGCAATGGGAATAACTATCAATAATATTACCTGACAATAACAAATATTATGAAATTATAATATAGCAATAATAAACAAATATCATGGAACCACAGTATATACAAATTACACAGATAAATTTATATTGAAATTAAACTTGCTGTAGAAGAAGAAAAATATTTTCCCTTGAGACACCTATATTTTGTTGCCTTTTGTAAACAAACAGAGGGGCCAGCAGCTGACTTGGTGATTAAGGCATTGGACTTTCACATGGCTGACTATGGTTTTAGTCCTGGACTTGTGGCTTGCTTTCTCACTGTTCCTCTCTCTCTCTCTTTGTCTCTCCTTGGTCAAATTAAAAAATAACAAATATAAATACATAATTATTTAAAAAGTTTCATAGACATTTTAAAAGAGCAGTTTATTTCATTTATTTTTTTAACAGAGAGAGAAAGGGAAAGTGAGAAAGCAAGCTGCCAGATCCAGGAGGCTAGTGTGGTGTTAAGTCACTGAATTACCACATGGCCAACCATGGTTCCAGTGGTTGACTGACTGCTTGAAAATCACACCAGGTGTGTGCTAGCCCAAAGACCTGAGAAGAGAATGGAGGAGAAGGGATTGCAGCATGAGCATTCCTCATGAGGGGTGATTTTTCACTTTCCTTTTCTCTCTCTCTCAGGTGAGTGTACAAATCCTATGGGAGAAACCTAAAGTAAATAAGTAAAATAATAATAATTATCAACATTACAAAGAGAACTTGACTGTTCAAGTACTGCCCATCCATAAGCAACAGTACTGCAGAGACTACAACAGTTGGGAAGTGCACATTCGTCAACAGAGGGAACAGAAATGCTCTATGAGAGCTGGTCCCCAACATCACCACAAATATGCCTTAGTGAGGCAAGGGACCATCTAACCAATGCATAACATGCTTCTGTTTTCCCACTTAATTAGCATCCTGCCATAGCCACACAGGCATTTTGCTGTGTTATCTGGGATTCCATAAACTTCTAGGAAGCATTTGTGAGTTTGAAAACATGGTCACATAGTTGCAAAGTGCACAATGTTCAAGACACAGAGTACAAAAACATTGTAAATGGATGGGACAAAAAGTTGTAGCCTAAGTCAAGCTATCTTCCTTTAATAAGACTTTCTAATGCTAAACAAAAAAAAACACAACTCTTTTAAAGAAGTTATTTTGGTTATGGGTGAAAAATACTGTATTGTAATTATCTGCTTCATTTTAAAACAAAAGATATCTTGACATGGGAAAATCATAAATCAAATTTGAGTCCAAAAGTGAATAAACCAAGCAATTTAAGGGAAAAACAGATTCTTATGCTCTTTTTCTTTCTTTTATCATTATCATTCCATCTATATGAAATAGTCAGGAAAAGCAAATCATAAGTGAATTTTCAGGGCGGGAGAAAATTGCGCCACCAGAGATTTTTTCTGAGTGATTAAAAACATTCTAAAATTGAACTTTGGTCATAGTTGAACAACTCTACATATTTACTAAAGCCTATTTAATTATACACTAAATACAAGTAAATATTGTGTCCTACAGTTATTGTTAAGGCACTGGACTCCCACATGGCTTACCACAGTTTGAGTCCATATCACAGTTAATTGAAAGTCATGCTGGGCAAGTGTACGTGCATGCCTAAAACCATTAGAAGAGAATAAAGAAGGTATTGTGGCATGGCCGTTTCCCCTGCAGTATGATCTCTATCTCTCTCTTTTTCTCTCTGACAAGTGCATACATGCTATAGCAGAAATCTCTCCCTTCCCCAAAGGAAACCCAGAGAAATGTTACTGTGTGTCCCTTAGTGAACCTTTCTTCAAAGTGGCTCTAGTATTACTGGAAACATTGATGTCAAAGATGCAAAGAGTTTGAATATTATTGTCTCAGAAAAATAAAAATGAATAAAAGTAATATTAGTTAACGTACTTTTAGAAATATCTTAAATATATGAGTTTAATAAATGTAAAGATAAATACTTTAGGGAACAAAAGGGAAGTATAGTGGTTAAGGCACTTGGCTCCCTCATAGCCAAACACAGTTTGAGTTCCAGTCCTTCTTACTTGCTTTCTCACATTTTCGTTTTCTCACACTCTCTCATGAGTGCACATGTTCTAACGTAAATTTTTTAAAATAATAAAAGTAAATTTTTTTAGGAATTGTTTTATTTAATATTTTTTATTATTTATTTTATTTGTTTAGATTTGATCAGAGAGTGACAGAGTGAGAGAAAGAAAGAGAGAGAAAAAGCGAGAAAGCAAGACACCAAGACACCAAGTCTGGTATTCAAACCATACTCAGCCATGTGAGACTCCAGAGCCCTTAATCACCATGCCACTTGCTGGCCCCAGTAAATGAATCTTTAAAAAGTAAATCAAATATAAACATATTAGGGGACAGCAGATTGTGTAGTGATTAAGGTCTTGTACTCCCACATGACTGAGGGTCAAGTCCTGGACCTATTAGTTTGAAAATTATACGAAGCATGCATGCATGCATTCTCCATATCCCAGGAGAAGAATGGAGAAGAAATTGTGGCATGGCCATTCCCCTGGGGGATGAGTTCTCACTTTCCCTTTCACTGTCTCGGTCTCCCTCTAGCAAGTATACCTTTTCTATGGCAAAAATCTTCAAAATAAATAGATAAAAATAAAAAATAAACATTTTACTATTTTATCTATTTTGAAAAGTCTATATACTCAAATCTATAGTTTTTTTAAGAAAAATATTTTCATTTTCAGTATTATAAACAAAACATTTTTATAATGTGTAAAACAGCTTATGCAGTTTCCTCATAGTCCAAAGAACAGGACTTTTGAAATAAAATTTGCATTTTGCTTTCAATATCGCAAAACCCATCCATGTCTACTTTTGAAATTTAATCTGCCTGATATACTATGGTATTTCTCTACTAAGATAAACCTTGATCAGTGACCAAAAACAAGAAGGTACTGCTGTCCTCTGAGCAGTTCTTTTAGTATATTAACTTTTAAAAAAATACTATGTACTAATCGTTGGAAAGTTGGCATTTAAGTAAATATAATTTAAGAGCTTATATATAGTGGCAATTGTGTTTCCTTTTTATAAAAAAATTATTTTATTTAATATTATTTATTTTTATTTGATCAGAGAGAGACAGAGCAAGAGTGAGAGAGAGAGGGAAAGTGAGAAAGCAAGCCACCAAGTCCAAGACTCAAACCATGTTTGGTCATGTGGGAGTCTAGCACTCTTTAACCACCATGCCACCTGCCAGCCTAATTGTGTTTTTTTATAAAATATTATTTATTGGACCAGAAGATTGCATGGTGGTTATGTAGCTAGACTTCTACATGACTGATCATGAGTCCCAGAGTCAGTGGTTTGAAAATCACACCAGGCATGTGTGTGTGCATTCTCAAGATATCAGGAGAATGAATAGGGATTGCAGCCTGGAAATCTACTCTGGGGTGATTTCTCACTTTTCCTCTCACTATCTTTGTCTCTTTTTCTCTCTAAGAGCACATGTACCCTACGGCAAAGCCCTGTTAAGAAAAGTTAGCTATTCTCATGGCTCCAGCGAACTAGATATTTCAGGGAATGAAGATTTTCTACTGATAATTCAGCCTCCAGCAAATGAGCTAGCGTGATCACAACAGAATGGCAAAGAGATTCTAGATCACCTCTGTCTGCTTGCTTCTGAACATTCAGGCTGAACTTCAAGAATTTGAAAGAAACACACCATCCATCAAATGAAAAGAAATCACCATCGGATCATGAGAAATATGGGAAAACAAGAAAATATCTCTCCTCCAAGGAAAAAGAGTGCCGGAAGCCATGCTCCAGCCGGGGTGGGTGCACAGGAAGGCGACACAGGTGAACAGGAATCAGACTAAGACCTCATGCCCTTTAGCATGTTCTCAGCCAACTACAGGCAGAGTAACCTCTAGACTGCAGCCCTGATGGCCAGAAGTCATGCATATTTATTACAGAAGCAGTTTTACAGGGGAAGGATGGGCGAGGGGAAATAAGTGAAAGATTTTACTCCAAAAGGTAAGGCATTCAAAGTATAGGAACAATAATTATAAAACATGACATCTGTTTTGTTTAGGTATAAACAGTCATAATTTTTAGAACAAGGAAGTCCATTTTTTGGGTGCATTTTCTTCTTTGATCTTGATTACTAGGGAGGGTCTTTGGATGAGAGGGTTTCCAGGAATTTTCAGTCTCAGACCAGCTTGATCACTTTAGCCCAAGCTTGAAAATTTTGAGCCCCAAGTCAGCTTTTGAGAACTTCAGCCTCAGGCTAGGGTGGCAGCAATTATAAGAGCCTAGAAATAAATCCTGTCTGGTTTAGTAAAGACAAGGTTAGTATATACTAAAGTGAAATACCTAAGTTATATCTGGGGTAATCTACAGCTAAGAGGGTGAGTCTACATAGGAAAGGAATGTGGTCTTGTGAGTAGCTAAATGACTGACTTAAAGGTTATTGTGTACTTGGGACCCTCTACATGCTGTTATATACGATGACTGTGGCTTGGGGAATGGCAATCCTCCCTTGTCCTGAGAGTAAGGGTGGCTTATGGTCTTTGGGTTAACAGCACCTTGTGGATGAGTCCCTGAGTCCCTCCCAGCTACTGAGATCCTTCGCCCATTAGTAGCTTTAACCTAAACCTTTCTAATGCTTATCTATGTAATCCCCAGTAGGAGAAGTGAATGTAGCATTCTTTATTGACATTTTCCAGAAGGGTGGGATGAGTCTAATGGGAGTAACTCCTGTTTGCAGCTGTCGCCATATGCAGCTGCCACCTTAGTGGATCTGCATTCTTTCAGGATTATTGTAAAAGTTATAGTAAGGCTGGGGGTGCCTTTATGGGGCACCGGGGTATGGCAATAAGGCCCATAGCAGAGAAATCGTGTGCAGGCCAGTACGGAGACACAATGGAGGTGAGGTCCAGAACTTGTAAAATTGTTGACCTTGCAAACAGTTCTCCTCAGCCAGGTCCTTGCTCTAGGCATGAGGGGCAGTTCTTTCATACTCACCTTGTGTTAACTGCATGGTCCCAGCAAAAGAGTAACTCTTCTTGATCCACAAGTAGTTTGGTGAAAATCATGGAAATGTCTGATAAGGAATTTAGAGCATTTATAATGTTGAAGCTAACAGAGATGGAAGAGAAGAGAGATAATGAACTCCTAAAGAGAAAGAAGAAAGAAATTGATGAGTTCCAGGAGATGAGGAAATTCTTGCAAGATCTAAAAGAGGAATTACACACTTTAAAAAAAGACTCAAACGGAACTGCTAGAGAAGAGGTCTATAATACAAGAATTCAAAATCTCCCTTGAAAGTATTAAAAGCAGACTAAATCATTCAGAAAATAGAATCTCAGATGTAGAAGAGAAAATGGCTGACCTAAAAAAATCCACCACGTAGACTGAGAAAATGTCACAAAAATTTGAGAATAATAAATGAGAAGTACTATATACCATCAAACGTCCAAATATCCGGATAATTGGAATTCCAGAAGGTGAAGAGACCCATAAGGTCATTGATAATCTATTCCATGAAATGCTGCAAGAAAACTTTCCAAACCTGGAGAGGCATTCAAAGATCCAGTCCCAGGAAATACAAAGGACCCCAAATAGAATCAACCCAAGAAGATCTTCTCCAAGACACATTATAGCCAGGTTGACCAAAACCACAGACAAAGACAAGATACTAAGATTGGCAAGAGAAAAACATCAAGTTACTTAAAAAGGACATCCCATCAGGCTAATAGTAGATCTCTCATTGGAAATAATGTGAGCGAGGAGAGAGTGGGAAAATATATTCGAAGTGTTAAGGGAGAAGCAATTTCAGCCAAGAATACTGTACCTGGTAAGATTATCTTTCAGGTGGGAAGAAAAGACAAGAACATTCTCAGATAAACAAAACCTGAAAGAATTTACCAGCACCAGACCAGATCTCCAAGAAGTTCTCAAGGGTGTGCTGTATCAGAAAAATTAAACACAGACACACGGAAATAAGAGTTCAAAAACTAAGAAAGTGGCCAACTTAATCATAGGGACAAGTCTGGAGTTGAATATCATATCCCAGAATTTAATCAGGAAAATTGAACCAGAACAGAAGATAAAGTACATGAGACTGATAGATTCATGCACTTACCATTTGAACAGAATCCTAACCTGTTTCCTGGCTTTAAGCAAAGTTCCTTGGCGTTCCTTGATTAAAGTTAAAACTGGTTTTCTTAGTATTAATGAGTGAACTCACCATTGAAAGTAGTTAGATTTTGTAGGAAATTGTGTGATCAATGCCATATGGGTGGGAAGGGAATGGAGGACAATTGTGGACACCAGAGGTGATGTGAGAGGAGGGTGGGAAGGGATAGAGGGTCAGAAAGAGGGGTGGAAATAATTCTAGGAACTAGAAATGGAAATTTTTTTTATAATGTGCATGATTGAGTCACTATGCAGTGTGTACTGGATGGGAGATCGCATTTTGTGTACTGTGATGATGCTTAGGGAAGGAATGTAAATTGAGTTACAAAAAAAAAAAGTTTCAGGAAAAAAATACATCTATTCAATGACTGCAGTAGGATATGTAGCCCCAGCTAGGTGCTACTTTATAGGATGCGTAAAGTTAGACTTGTGTTCATGGAAATGTGTGTTTCACCTGTGTTTGCTATGAGGGTATTTGGATTGATTAGGGTCTTTGGTGATTCAACAAAATGTGGGGGGGAAACAGTATAGAAAGCAAACATACATACCAGAGACAGTGTGGGAGGAGAGTGGCAGATGGCAGAGGGTAAGAGATAGGGAATCAAGGAGGGGGGAAAAAAAGCAAAACAATAAATGGAAAATCATTTACTGACAATAACATATTTGTTGATGTGCTTGATTGAGACAATATACAGTGTACTCTGGATGGAAAAATCTCATTTTGTATGCTGTAATGATGTACAGTGAATGAATGCAAATAAATAAATTGAAATAAAAAAAGTTAGCTATTCTATTTATATATTATCTTAAATTTTCTAATAAATCTATCCATTTTTATTTTTTTCAAGGTTGGCCACTTATTGGATGAAAATATGTCATCCAAGTTTAATAAAATTGGCATAAATGCTATGGTTAAGAAAAACAATGCAAGTAAACTTGGGTATTTCTATTAAAGTTTTGAAATGTCCTCTCTCTAGTGGGCACACATGTTCTCTCACATGTTAAGAAACAATAATAATAAATAAATAAAACTTAATTAAATAATTACTTTAAAACTGTATATAAAAATCATATGAATCATGCATGTTTATACTTGAGTTACATCCCAAGATTAATTAATATTCCAACCTTTAGAACCAGAAGATGGCATAATGGTTCCTTTGCAGGGCTCCTACATGGCCGATTGTAGTTTGAGTCCTGTACCTAGTAGTTTATAACTTATGGTGTGTGTGTGTGTGTGTGTGTGTGTGTGTGTGTGTGTGTCTGTGTGTGTTTACAATAAGGAGAAGATAATGAGGGAGAAGGGATTGCGGTGTGCCCATATTCCCTTGGGGGGTAATTTCTGCCTCTCTGTCTCTCTTGGTCTCTCCAGTGTGTGCATGCACCCTGTAGGAAAAAAATCTCTCTCTAAAAACCATTTCAAACTCCAAAAAATGCCAAAATTTAAAAAATTCTTAAACCTGAAACTTGGTTTGAAGAATTTTTGATACGGGATATTGAACCCGTAGTTGGTTTCTATTCTTTTACCAGTAGTAGAGTTCAGGGGTGGTGATGGGGGGGGGAATCAGTAGAATAGTTATTCCTATTCCTTCCTTAGCCTTTTATTCATAAAGTATTAATATTTAACAATACATACAGAGGAAAAGCAAGAAACAAGTGATTGATTCACACTGTGGGTGGGAAACTCAAGCCACAACAGAGCCAAAGTTCTATTACTCAGTAGGATGTGCTGTGGGGCCTCCAAGAGTCTGCAGTGTGAAAGGCTCATCTTTCTTTTTCCAAAAGTCTCAAACAGCTCAGATGGGAGGCTGTAATGACTGCTTCTATTTTTGGTGTTCAACCATTTTTTTTGCTCTTGTTCTCTGATCCCATGCATTCCAGATTGTTCATTGGATTTGTTATAAGATCAGTGAAAGGGAATTTCTTATGCATTATTTGCCTGAAATCTTGGCTTGTGTTCATCTTATCAAACAAAAAAGTATATACTTCAAAAACGCCTACAAGTTCAGCTACTAAAATTTCTTTAAAGATCTTTTGTGCTAGTGATTGTAAAGTGTAGACCATCCTGAAGTTCAAGCTTTCCAGGTTGCTGATCCTTCTGCATTTATATTTTTGGAAGCTGCTGATTTTGTCTCTAGGTTATCACTTATCAATGATCACTTTCCTAGATGCTTGGTCCTCACAGAATTTGTAGATAAACTAATTAAAATTGTGCCATTTCAAAATTATCCACATGTCAGGACTATGTCTCTCTGTCTCTCTGTCTTTCTGGCAAGCACACACGCTCTGTAGCAAAACACTCTCAAAAAAAAATCATCCACATGTCTAGTAGCATTTTTTTGTTTTCTTTGTTTTTGAGAATTACTTAATTTTTTATTGCTTTCTAATTTGACTGGAGAAAAAAGAAAGAGAACGGGTGGGAAAGTGAGAAAGCAAACCACTAGTATAAGGAATCAAGCCAAAGTTGACCATGTGGGAATCCAGCTTCTTAACCACCATGCCAACTGCCTCAACTGCCTGCCCCTGTTTTGTTTTCTGTTTTTTTTTTTTTTTTTTTTTTTAATTTCTAAGATTTTTACCATAGGAAGTGTGTACTTGCAGGAGAGGGAGACAGAAATAGAGTGAGAAGAGAAAAGTCATTACCCGGGGAGATAGCCATGACACAATCCATTCTCCTTTATTCTCCTGGAAATTGAGCAAATGCACACACATGCCTGGTGTGATTTTTAAGCCAGGACTTAAGCCATAGTAAGCCAGTTGAGTGTTCAGTGTCTTAATTACTGCTCAACCTCCCATTTTCAGGTTTTTTTTTTAATTAAACACAAAAGCAATACATCCAATGTCCTCTTTTTTTTTTTTTTTCTTTTTTTGGAGAGGTTTTTGCTATAGGGTGCGTGCGCTGTCAGAGAGAGACAGAGGGACAGAAAGTGAGAAATCACACCCCCCCAAGGGGGATGGCCACACTGCAATTCCTTCTCCTCCATTCTCCTCTCGGGATCTTAGGCACTCATGCACACATGCCTGGCATAAGTTTAAGCCACCGGGTCCAGGACTCGAACCACAGTCGACTACGTGGGAGTCCAGTGACATAGCCATTACGCTAACTGCTGGTCCCCCAATGTCCTCTTCTAAGAACTGATTTGGAGACCACCAAATGGCATTATGAATACATACTGGACTTCCACATAGTCAAATATGGTTTGAATCCCAGACTCTGCAGCTTGCGGCTCACACCAGACGTGTGTGTGTGTGTGTGTGTGTGTGTGTGTGTGTTCCCAAAATCCCAAGAGGAGAATGGAGGACAAGGGATTGTGGGATGACCATCCTCAGTGGGGTGGTGTGGGGTGGGAATTTCATGCTTTCTGTCTCTATAGCAAGCACATGTGCCCTATACCAAAACCTATTTTTTCAAAAAATCTTTGTGAGAGTTCCTGAGTGTCTGAGGCCCCCCACTGTGCACTGAGTACACTCTCTGCAGCTCTGGTGCATCCTCTTTTTCAGAAGGAAATTACATTTACTACATTCACTGTCTGTTCCCCCCTGGAACTTGCATATGCTGGTGAACTGTTACAAGCCAACTCATTCCTAGCTCTCTTCTGGGATTTGTCACCTCCTGTAAAATCACTCTGAATAAGTTCTCTTTGATGTTTCTGATCTTGAGCAGCATATTCAGAAAGTCCATGTTCTACTGCCAGAGGGAAAATGTTCGAGATAAATTTAGAAAACAGAGTTGGAGCCATCTGAACCCATCCCAGTGTGAGAGTATACAGGCCTTCACAATATTTGCCATAGTAGAAGATGTGACCTGAGATGGGGTTGTCTGTGCTTCTAAAAGTAAAGCCATTCTGCTGTAAATGTGCTTTTCTAAACATGTTCCATGAACGATTTTATAAGGCCACCTTTTAAGTCTTTGTTAAGCTGGTTTCAATGTAAAGGTTTTTTATATATAGGAAAAGAGGCACAATGCTCTGTGATGCTGCCATGTATTGTCTAAGAGCTATATTAACTCAGTATAGAGAGCTGCAGGGCTGGCATGCAACTCTTTTGAGATGCTAAGTGACAAATCTTTTTTTTTTTTAAGTGATGTTTTTACTATAGGGCACATGCTCTAAATGGAAAGACAGAGAGAGACAGAGAGACAGCAAGAAATCACCCCCAGATGGGATGGCCATGCTTCAATTCCTTCTCCTCCAGTTTCTTCTCAGGATCTTGGGCAGGCATGAATACATGCTTTGTGTGAGTCTGGGACTTGAACCACAGTCAACTACATGGGAATCTAGCAACATAACCATAAACACCATCTGCTGGCTCCTCTGATTAATCTTTTAAATCAGATCACTGTACATCTGTTCCAGTGCTGCTGACTTACACACTCATACACACAGCTGTATATCTATTTATAGAATATAGGGATATAGTCACCTGGATTCTGTATTAAAAGTTTATCTATGACACTATCCAATTTTGTCCAGATTTTTTTTAGAGAGAGATTCTTCCTACAGGGCATATTTGATTGCCAGAGAGAGAAAAAAAAAGATAGAAAATGAAAAATCACCTTCTGTAGGAGATGGCCATGTTGCAATTTCTTCACTTTTATTCTATTCTCAAGATTATTGGCACACATACACATGTGTCTGGCATAAATTTCAACCTGCTGTGTCTGGTACTTGAACTACAGTCGATCATATCAATATTAAGCACCTAACCACTAAGGGACCTGAAGCCCCCAGTATGTGCTCTTGTCATCTATAATAGTGATATTCATTAAGAGCTTGGAGGTGGAGGTGTTGAAGTTGATAGTAGAGCTGGGATAGGGGTTGCCTTGGCTGCAGCCAAGTGATAGCTCTTTAACTTCATGGTCACCCCCTTGGCCTGTACTGGTTTGGGGGACCCCATTGAGAGTCTCTCCTTTGTGCCTTTCCTATCCACAGAGACAGCTGATACCACCAGCAATGTCCCTGAAAACTCTCAGGCAGGAAGTGAAATCAACAGTGGGTGGTAGAGGTGGCAGTGGCTGCAGAAAATGTTACAAGGTTGCCTCCTAGTTGTAGTTCTGGTCATCCATCATCACTCATAGTTGTCCCCCTCCTCTTCTATGCTTTCTTCCATTCTTCTCCCTCTGCCCCCTCCCTGCACCAGCCTGCCTAACAGGAACCTGCTGCCTGTCACAACTCCTTGGGCCAGTGAGCTCAGGTATCTCCTGGAGCCCACATTTCCAGGGGCAAAAATAAGCTGGTGGTGAAGACTGCGGTGTACCAGGTGTCTTTCTCTCCCCAGGCCTGCCCTCTTGGAGATGCTGAAGATGGTGGTGAGTGCTTGGGAGCTCTCCTACTGGGACCAGCAGTCATAAAGCAGTAGCACCCTTCAGGACATTTTACCTGTATTAATTTTATTTTTAATATCTGAGAGCAAATGGGAAGAAATAATCTCTCAGAAACTTTAATATGCAATTTTCATAAACACAAGGTTTTACATAATTTTTAAATTTATACAAAACTGTTCTGTATTTTTTAAAAATGCATTTAGGACCAGCAGGTTACATGGTGGTTAAGGCACTGGAGTCCCACATGGTAGAGAGCAGTTCTAGTCCCAGACATGGTGGCTTGTTTTCTCACATTCTCCCTCTCTTACTCTCTCTGTCTCTGATGAATGTGCATGTTCTACAAATTTTTTTTAAATAGCAATAATAAATAAAATAATTATAAAAAATAAGCTCTTTTTACCTGTCCCTCCCCTTTTTGGGGGGCAAATGCTTTATATTATATGTATTTTTTAATTGCTTGTTTTAGTAATAAAAGAAATCCATGGTATCATGGTAACTCATGAGTGTATTTATAAAATGAGAAGTTTTCTATCAAAATACATTTTTTACTGGGAAAATGAATAAAACAGACAAATAGATCTACACAAGATAAACAATATCTTTGGTAGATTTCAGCACAGGACAGTCCTATAACAAGCATATTCCCCTTATTCTCTAGAGCTGCTCATCTTCCAAGTTCAGAATTTTAAAAATATAATTAATTGTGATTTTATTATGTTGACATTCATGTCTCACTTCACGTCATTTTTAGTCAAGCTCTGAACACTTATAATATGCTGATGGTAGCTAGCAGACAGCATAGCTGTTACCTGGCTGGACTCCCACATGGCCAACTATGGTATGAGTCCCAAACCTAGTGGCTTGAAACTCATGCAAGGTGCAAATATGTTCATGCTCAAGATCCCAGGAGTAGAATGGTGGGGAAGTATTGTGGCATGCATGGGCATTCATGCTGGGAGGTGATTTCTCACTTTCTCTCTCACTGTCTCTCTGTCTCTCTCTCTGTCTCCCATGAGTGCAGGCACCCTATGGAAAAAAGACCTCTTTAAAAAATTCTCCAGTTGGTTTTTTGGAGCTTGGCCAGCAGCATCTGGAACATGGAAGGTGACAGCGTCTGCTACAGCATCTGAGGCAACTTGTGGGTGCCCACACACTGCAATGACATTGGTCAAACAGTCTGCCACCTTCTCTTACTCATCTTGTGCTAGCAACTCTTTAGCACGCTGAATTTCTTCAGGGAAAACTTTGAACTACTCCCGCATTTTTAAGGTCAGGTAACTTGGATAGTCCAGGTCTCTCCTTGGCAAACTTCTGTCTCTTTCTTCATTGTTTCAGCCTGTTCTAGAAGTTGAGGTCAATCCTTTGCTTTCGATCAAAGTAAATGCAGTACCTGATGAACAGGGCCTGGCACACCCCAGAGGTGGTTGTGGTGCTGTTCTGGCCCACCATCTTTGCCTTACTGAGTGCAAAGGTGGTGCCACTCACACCCATTGTCAGCTGGCCATGGAGGCATGAGACCTTAACTATTTAAGTGTATAAATATTTTGATTTAATTATATAAATATTTTTTTATTTTTATTATTCATTTTAATTACAGAAAGGTTTTTTTCTTTCATGAGAGAGACAGATAGCACCCTCAGGAGAGTCTTGGTATTATGATTAATTCTCACATTCAGCCAGCCTTGAACCATAGCACACATGTGCTCAGCCTACCTGAGTAGGTCTCTAGCCATAAACCCCAGAAATATTTCCAGGTAAGTCACCTTCATGGAGCATTGTGTTTTACTGCTATCCACCATCTGTACCTACAATGTGATATTTCTAAACAGCTCACAAATGGTTTTGTTTTTACTATTAATTAAGATATTTTAATTTTTTTTAAGTTTTTCCTATAGGGCATGTATGCTTAAGAGACACAGTGAGGGAAAATGAGAAATCACTCCACAGAGAGGATAGCCATCCCCATTCTCCTCAGGATTCTGGGCATGGATGCGGAGGCACCCAGTGTGATTTACAAGCTGCTGGGTCTCAAACTTAAACTACAGGGTTAGCTACAGGATTGTTTTAAAATAGTTTTAAATAGCTGTGTGTGACAGAAAATTGACTCAATTAGTTTTTCTTTGTTTGTTTGTTTGTTCTGTTTTTTTGAGAAGTTTTTGCTATAGGGCACATGCACTTGTCAGACAGACAGAGAGAGACATAGAGACAGAAAGCGAGAAATCATCCCCCAGGGGGGATGGTCACGCTGCAATCCCTTCTCCTCCATTCTCCTCTTGGGATCTTGGGCACGCATGCACGCACACCCGGCGTGAGTTTTAAGCCACCAGGTCCGGGACATGAACCGCGGTCGACTACGTGGGAGTCCAGTGACATAGCCATTACGCTAACTGCTGGTTCCCGACTCAATTAGTTTTAAATCGTTTTTAAATTTTGTTTATATAATTATTATTTTTTTCTTTTCAAATAATTATTTATTGAATATATTTATTTATTATTTTTTAAATTTGACCAGAGAGAAAGAGAGTGAAGGAATGTGAGAAACCAAGCTATTAGGTTCATAACTCAAACCATGGTTGGCCATGTGGGAGTCCAGCACATTAACCACCACATCACCTACTGGCCCATTGTTTCAATAATTCTGTCTGCATTGACAAAGATTCTTTGCTTGACCAAAATTTAATCAGGCTTCCCAAACTTTTTCAAGGTCTGTTTGTTTTCTATGAAATCAAGGTAGGTAGATTTGAGAAAAATCCCCCTTAACCCTAAAGTTACCTAATGTAATTTGCTGTCTACTGACCTCCACCCTGTTACATGGTACTAAGTTCACACTTGACTATTATATATTCAGAGTTGAGTTCATCTCTCTCACACACTATCTCATTGTCCCAGTCCCTATACATGTCTCCATGGTCTCTATTAAAATATTATATACTGTGTTATCTAAGTAGATATATTATCTAATTTTAATGCTACATTATAATTTTGTAATTACACATATTTTAAAGGAGATTTTTGCTATAGGGTGCACTTGCTCACCAGAGAGAAAGAGACAGAGACAGAAAGAGAGATATCATCCACCGGGGATAATAGTCATGACACCATCCCTTCTCAGTTATCCTCTTGGGATTTTGGGCATGGCTTTGTGTGATTTTCAAGCTACCAGATCCAAGAGTCAAACCCTAGTGTGCCATGTGGAAGTCCAGCACCTTAACCACTACATCACCTGCTGGGCCTTGGAATTTAAAACATTTATCTGTTGCCTAAAGATTGTCTAATTTTACTACCCTATTTTTTGAGGTTTTTGCCTTAGGTGGGTGTGCTCCCTTGAGAGAGAGGAAGACAAAGACTGTGAGAAAGTGAGAAATCACCCAATCTGGGAGATGGCCATACTGCAATCTCTTTTCCTCCATTTTTCTCCCAGAGTCTTGGATACATACAGATGTGCACAGTGTGATCCTTTTTCCTCCATTCCCTTCTCAGGGTTTTGTACACACACACACACACACACACACACACACACACACACACACACACTGGGTGTGATTTTCAAGCCAGCAGGTCCAGGACTCAAACCAGTTGGTCATGTGGAACTCTAGTGCCTGAATCAGCATGGCACCTGCTGGCCACGTCTGTAACTTTTTTTGTTATGTTTTTGCCATAAGGCACATGCACTCCCTGGAGAGAAAGAGTAGCACTGAAAGAGAAAGTGAGAA
>AAPY01408327.1:0-14651 GCA_000181375.1 Tupaia belangeri
GGACATTTGAATTGGTTCTGTCTTAGCAATTGTGAATGATGCTGCAATAAATATAGATATGCAAGCATTTCTCCAACTGAACATTTTCCTATCCTGTGGGTAGATACCCAGGAGTGGAATTGCTAAATCATATGATAGTTGTAGCTATAGGTCTTTGAGGAACCTGCATGTTGTTCTCCACAGTGGTTGGAGCAATTTATATTCCCACCAGCAGTGTAGGAGAGTTCCCTTTTCACCACAGTCCTGCTAGCACACTTCATTTTTTTTCTTTAATCTTTGCCATTCTGATTGGGGTAAGGTGGTTTGAATCTGCATCTCCATTATGATGAGGGATGTTGAGCATTTTTCATATGCTCTTTGGCTTTTCACATGTCTTCCTTAGTTATTTTTTAGTTATTTTTTTCATCTTTTAGTTGGGTTGATCACTTTAATTTTTTTAGGTAAATCGCTTAAGTTCCCTGTGTATTCTGGATATTAGTCCCTTCTCTGATGCATAGTTTCCAAAAATATTCTTCCATTTCAAGAATTGTCAGTCACACTAATTATTGTGTCTTTTGCTGTGCAGAAACTTCTTATCTAATGTAATCCCATTTCTCTATTTCTGAGAGTATTGCCTGTGCTTTAGACTCTTAAGAAGTCTTTGCCTACTCCAATGTCTCCCAGAGATTCCCCAGTGTTTTCCACCACTAGTTTTATAGTTTTTGAGGTCTTGGGTTTAGATCTTTGACCCACTTTGAGTTGATTTTTGTCAATGGTGAGAGATAGAAGTTCAGATTCACCTTTCTGCAGGTGGATAGTCAGTTTTTTCAGCTCCATTTGCTAAAGAGATTTTCCTTTTCCCACTGTATCCACCTGTATCCTTTGTCAAAAATCAGTTAGTTGTATGTGTTGGGGTTGATTTTTGTAGTATCTAGTCTGTTCTTTTGGTCCACATGTCTGTTTTTGTTCCAGTGCTGTGCTGTTTTGATTTTCACAGCTTTGTAATATATTTCTGGGTCAGGTAGTAAGATGCTGTCCTCTTCACTCTTCTTGTACAGGTTTTCTTTGGCAATATGAGGTCTTTTATGATTCCAGACAGTGTACGATTGGCTTTTCTAGATCTGTGAATAATATATATATATATATGGTAATTTGATAGGATTATGTAAAATAAGTATATTAATTTGGGTAGAATTGTCATTTTGATTTTTGTTAATTCTTTCAATATGGGAGTATAGAATGTCCTTCCACATTTTTTGTGTCATTTTAAATTTGTTTTTAAAGATTTTCAGTTTTTCTTGAGTTCCTTGACTTCCTTGGTTAGGTTTATTCTTAGGTATCTTTTTGTGAGTACATAAATGAGATTACTTTCTTCAGTTCTACCTCTGTCTGCTTATTATTTGTAAATAGAAATGCTGTAGTATTTTGTAAGTTGATTTTATATTTTGCCACCTTACTGTATTTATTTATTATTTTGAGAAATGTTTTTATGGACGCCTTTGGGTCTTCTGTGTATATAATCATATTGTCTGCAAATAGAGTTAAATTCCTTTCTTCTTTCCCTATTTTGAATGCCATTTTTTATGTATTTTTATATCTGAGTTCCTACTGCAAAATTTAGTAATCACTATTAAAATCATGAATTCATTTCAAGGATCCTATATTTCTGCTTTTTATTATAAGCACTGATCTATAGGCATCCCATTTCCAAAATATTCTTAGGGTATTTTAAGAATAATTGATACATTATACATATTTATAGGGTTTGATGTGATATTTCAGTACATGAATGCAATGTGTAATGACCTACAGAATGTAACTGATATATACACCTCCTCCAATATTTATTGTTTGTATTGGAAACATTAAAAATGTCCTCTTTTTGCTTTGTTCAGATATATGATAAGTTACTATTAAATATTTTGACCCTAGTATGCTATAGGAAACAAGGACATGTTCCTTCTATTGGTACCTTTAAGTAATCCTGTCCTACATTCCATCCCCTAGTATTTCCAACCTTTGCTAATTATCACCTGATTCTTTATTTCTGTGTGATACTGGCTAGCTTGCACATATGGGTAACTCCTGTACTATTTGTCTTTCTGTGCCCACTTCACCATAGTATGGGAAAATCTCAAATTTACATACAACCACAAAAAGATCATGAATGGCTAAAGCAAACCAAGAATCACTCTCCGGGGGGATGGCCATGGCCACAATCCATTTTCCTCCATTCTACTCTTGGGATCTTGGGCATGCACATACACGGGCCTGGAGTGAGTGTAAGCCATTGGGTCTGGGACTCGAACCACCGTCGACTACATGGGAATCCAGCGACATAACCAATATATGAATTGCTGGTTCCAGGAACATATTTTATTATTTTAAGGATTACTTTAAGCTTGTCAAAGCCTATCTCTTATTCTTTTGCCTAGCCTGGGAAATCTGACACACTTTAGCTTGGAACTAAGTCTTTACCTATTTATCAGAATTTTAGACTCATTGCAAAATTAGCTTTTAGTATATATTAGCAGCTTACAGATAGGCATTTTAGAAACAAACAAAAACTGTTTAACAAATTCCCCAATATAGAATAAAACTCTGTTACTGGAAACAGTTTAAAATATTAATTGTTTGTAAAAAAGCCTTTTAATAGACATCAAACAGGGACCAGTCATTAGCATAATGGCTATGTTACTGGACTCCCATGTAGTTGACTGTGCTTCAAGTCCTGGACCCAGTGGCTTAAACTCACACTGGATGCATGTGCCTGCATGCCCAAGATTCTGAGAGGAGAATGAAGGAGAAGGGATTGCGATGTGGTCATCCCTGAGGGGTGATTTCTCCCTTTCTGTCTCGCTTTCTCTCTCTGTCTTTCTGGTGAGAGCATGTACCTTCTCAAAAAAAAAAAAAAAGAAAGGAAAAAGGCATTAAACAAAGCAATTGACCATGAACAAAATGCTCCAAGCACCCTAGGTCTACAAGGTTATATTTTTAAGTGTTAAGTGTACCCATTGTTTAGAGGTCATTGTAGGTGATTATTTACTAGGGAGACTCTTCCTGGTAAATTTAAAGAAGCATCTTCTTGAGTAATTAAATTGATGCCAGCACTCTGAGCAGTAGCATGAATGGAGTCATACATTTCTAGCCAAGTTATCTGGTTAGGGCTCCTTTCAGCTACTGGGTTGGACTGGGTCAAGAGTGATGCCTCTTTGGACCTTGGGCTGGAGGCATGCCCAATATCCAGTTTCCTGAGACATCAGTAGAAGACCCAATGAAAGCCTTCACCACAGCTCTTACATTTTGAGGAAGGCTTCCTTTTACAATCCTTGATAACATGTCCCTCTTTTCTACATCTATAGCAATTTGTATTTTGAGATCTCAAGACTGCAGCCAACAATCCTTGTTTGTGACCTTAAGTACCTACTATCTGACAGGCCTTTATAATGTCTGCTAAAGAGGTCGTAGGTTTGCCATAAATTCCTTTCAATACCTCCTGCCAATCCACATTAGTATTCTCAAAAGCCGGTTGTTTCAACATTGCCTCAACTGCATCTGTATTTTCTACTTGCCTGTACAAAAATCATTGCAGCTTATCTATAAATAAGTGATAAGTTTCTTGTGACCCTTGACACACTTTAACACAAGAAAGGCTTTCTCCAGAAGAATCAGGTTTTTGTTTGTTTATTAGTAGCATAATCTCTTGTCCCTGACAAAATTTCTGCAGTCACTTTTGGATTTTTTATTACTTTATCAGTAGCCATCTGATGGCATCCATCATCAAACTTTTGTCTTCAAACTGTATATTGGGCAGGAGTATAGTTACCATTTTTATCAACACTTCCCAGTCATTGGTTGTATGCTCATAGCTTGTCGCTATGTTGTATATCATTCCTCTAACATAATGATTGCTGGTTTCATATCTGGTAATAGCTTGTTTAAATTCCTTAAGTATACTATAGGGTAAAGGTTCATATGTGGTTTTTCCCCATTGAGGATAACAGGAGAGACAGAAAGCATGGTAGTGTCCCCTTCTTGAAAAGCACTGTTTAGACATTCCTGCAAACATTTCCAAAGCAGTTTTACCCTAGACAGTTTTTATAGATAAGGCCTAGAAGTTGTAGGGAGTAGACGAAGCCAGCAGGGCAGTTGGATTAAGTTTAGTCTCCGCATTAGTTGCTAATACCTGTTTCTGAGGGGAGTCAAAGTTATCAGTTTGTCTAAATTGAAGTATGGCATTTTTGCATAGATGGCAGGCATGTAATATTTTTATAGGAGCATGTGGCTGTTCATGTAAGCAGATACTATTTTTTTCCCAATTAGTTAATTTCAAAGATACAGCCTCAGGGTACCAAGGGCAATAGATATTAATTTCCATTAACATTTGAGAAATGATATTGGATTGTACTGAGTGATTAGCCTGACTTAATAAATATAATAGCTCCTCCTTGTGAGTGGTGCAAGTGGGGAGGTAGCCTGTTATCCATGCTGATTCCTGGGATCTCTGTAGAGATGAATGGCACCACAGCCCTTCTCTGGGCAAGATTCAGTGGATATGCTGCTTGAAAAATTCTATGTGAGTGGGAGACAGTCTGTTACTTACACTAATTTCCTGAGATCTCTGAAGAGTTGAACAGAGTACTGGTAGTCCTTACTGGGTGAGAAATTAGTGTGTAGCTGTCTGACAATTACCTTGCTAGCCTCCAGCTCTGAGAAGCAGAGATCTCATCAATCACATTTGGGATCAGATGCCAACACAGCTGCCGCAGAACTGTCTCATAAAGACAACAGATTTGAAAAGTGTTCAAGAGTAGAAGAAACTAAAAAGCCCTTCAACAAGCATGGCTCTGTAAGCCTGACACAAAACAAGTGCAACAAGGTGGTAATTGTGGGGTTTTTTTTTTAGAAGTTTTTGCTGTAGGGCATGTGTGCTCACCAGCAAGACAGAGAGAGACGAAGAGATAGAAAGTGAGAAATCACCCCCTAGGGGATAGGCCACGCCACAATCCCTTCTTCTCTATTTTCCTTTCAGGATCTTGGGCGCACATGCACACACACCTGGGGTGAGTTTAAGTCACTGGGTCTGTGACTAGAGCCGCAGTCGACTACATGGGAGTCCAGCAACATAGTCATTATGCTAATTGTTTTGATCTCTAGGGTTCTGGCAGCAAAATGGCAGCTGATGTAAAACCACAACAAGGATACAGAACAATTCTTTGGCAAAATGTTCACAGTGCAGCCCAGAATGACTATAACATCGTGTATCAAACAATGGTATAAATTTCTATAGCTCGGTGTGGCTCACAGAATTCCTTTTCTTTCTTTTTCTTTCCTTTTTTTTTTTTTTTGTAGAGGTTTTTACTATAGGGCACATGTGCTTGCCAGAAAGACAGAGAGAGAGAGATAGACAGAAAGTGAGAAATCCACCCCTTTCCACCGGAGGAGAGATAGTCCTGCCCAAATCCGTTCTCATTCCTTCTGTTCTCAGGATCTTGGACACGCATGCATATGCACTTGGTGTGAATTTAAGCCACTGGGTCCGGGACTTGAAACACAGTCAACTACATGAGTGGCCAGCACCATAGTCATTACACCAACTACTGGTCCCAGGACTCACAGAATTCTGTGTTTACTCCTAAGCACTCTACGGAAAAGGAACATGCCTCCTTATGATGTAACAATCTATTTTAAACCTGAATTTTTAGAAGAGTAAAAATAGAAATAAGGCAAGAATAGAGAAAGCAAGAGCCAAGCCACCAGGGGCAGAGAGGGAACCCAGTCATTTCCTTACGTCCATAAGTAGCTCAGAAGGGTGGGAGATGGAATGCAGGGCTCGTCCAGAAGCTAAATTGGCCAGAAATCAGGTTATCTAGATCCCAGGATTTTGGCACCTATCTGTCAGCATCTGCCCCGAATTTAGCTCAATCTAAGAGGAAGCAGAAAGAAAGAGACAAAGTAGTAATGGATACAAATGGCCTGAGCCTAAGCAGCACAAGCAACTTGCACCACCCATACAAATTGGGCACCTTTATTTAGAGGGAAAAGCAACACTACATACGTGTATTTCATGACATTCCATAGATAAGTTGATATGTTACAGACAGTAAAAAGCAGGTAAAAAATCTATAAGGGCTTAGACATACTGAGCCAGGTGTATCTCTTGGTTACTCCATATGTAAAAGAAATCCCAATAAACTTCTTATCTGGTGGAGAGACACCTAGCTGTAGGTGCGTGAAGGATACTTTCTTGCAAACCCCAAAGGAGTGTTTGTTGATAAGGCTAAAAATTCTTACAGAGACAGAGCAGGGGTTGGACTTTGCTTATTGGGGTCAGGATGCTTCCTGAATTCGATCACATGTGTTAGTTGGGAGGCCCCTGGAAAACTCCTTTATTGGCTCTTCCAACAGTAATGGTCAAGGAAAGGAGAAGCTGCTAAGTTCTGCCATAGCCAAAATGGAGAGGTGATGTTTGCTCAAAGCATGTCCTCACATCCTCAGGGCCTCTCTCCAAACATGTCCCTACAGAATTGAGGCAGGGTCTTTCACTGGCTCCAGCCTCACCTCCAGCTCCAGTCTCAGCCCAGTTCTCACAACCTCCAAGGTGCCCCTTCTTGCTGCCAGAAAGGGCAGGACTCAGCTCTTCAGCAGAGCCCAGTTCCATCTACAGCCTGCTGCACAGACAGGGAAACTGTGGCAAGGTCTTTTGCTGGCCTGGGCTCCAACTTCAGCTCCAGCTCCAGCCCCAGCCTAGCTCTTTAAATCTCAAAGCCCTGCCAGCCCCTGGGCAGAAAGGACAGCCTCCAGCTCTCCAGCAGAGCCCAGTTCTATCTGCAGTCCCTTGCCCAGACAGGGAAACAGAAGCAGGACCTTTCATTGGCCCTTGACCCAGCACAATCTCCAGCCCTAGCCCAACTGTCCCAGCTTTAGAGCTTCCCCTCCCCCCACCTGGATAGAAAGGGCAGCACCTAGCTCTCCAGCAGAGCAGTTTCATCTGCATCTCACTGCCCAAATAGATAGGGAAACTAAAGCAGGGCCTTTCTCTGGTCCCAGTCCCAGCTCTAGCTCAAGCTCAAGCCAAACTCTGTAAACCTCAGAACCTTCCCCTCCTCAATGCCAGAAAGATAAGATGCTTTATTTTCTTCTTTCTTTTGCTAATTCCTTACTTCTACTTACTCTAATGGGCAGCCACCAGCTGTCCAGCGGAGACAAGTTACATCTGCAGCTCCCTCTCTTTAATACTCATTTTTTCTTTCCTCTTATTTTTTTTATCTTCTTCTCATCCTCTATCTACCCAGATGGACTAAACAGGTCTAGAATCATAGTTTACAAATATCATAGTATTGTGAGGCTCCCTGGGGTCATCACTTTTACTGAACCACCTGTGAAAAAGGAGAAATTGCTCTTCAGATACCTGAATGAATTACTTCTCCTTTTTGGACCACATTACTAAACACAGCAGAAGGGAGGCTTTGGCAGACTTCAGTCCACACAAAAGGGATGTAAACTTGTTCCCAGGGGTCAAAACATTCTCTACAAAGGTATCCAAAAGTGAATACATTACCCAATGACTAGAAGTAGAAGAAAAGAATTAGGTTAGAAGAAACTAAGAAATATGACTCTGTCAAAAGAACACAATAACTGCCCTACATCTCTTTAAGACACAGAAGGTACTGAAATGTCTGAGAAAGTATTCAGAGCATTCATACTGACAAAATTCTATGAGTAGAAACAGAAAAGAGATAACAAACTGCAGGAGATGAGAAAGTCCTTCCACAATTTAAAAGAAGAAATGAAGACTGTAAGAATCAGATAAAACTATTAGAAGTGAAATCTGTAATAGAGGAAATCAAAAACTCTCTCAAAAGTATTAAAGGCTGATTAGTTCATGCAGAAGATCAAATCTCAGATACAGAAGCTAAAACCTCTGACCTAGATAAAACTACCAAAAAGATTAACTAAATAACAAAAAATTGAGGATAGTATATGAGAAATGCTAGATTCCATTAAACATCCAAACATTCAAATAGTTGGTATCTCATAAGGTGAAGAAACTACTAAGGGCATGGAAAATCTATTCCATGAAATCCTGGAAGAAACTTTCCAAGTCTAGAGAAACACTCCAACATCCAGACCCAAGAAATACAAAGGACTGCAAATAGAATCAATACAAGAAGATCCTCTCCATGGCACATCTTAGCCAGACTGGACTGAACAACAGATAAAGACATGATCTAAAACTGACAAGAGAAAAATATCAAGTGACTTAACAAAGGACATGTCATCAGGCTGACACCAAACCTTTCAACTGAAACAAAGAGAGACTGGGAGGACATTGAAACTGTGAAGAGAGAAACAATTTCAACCAAGATTATTATATACAACAACATTATCATTCATATGGGAAGAAAAGATTAAAATCTTGTAAGACAAGCAAAACCTGAAAGAATTTGCCAACACCAGACCAGCTCTTCAGTAAACTCTGAAGAGAGTCCTGTTCTAGAATTAAAAAAAAAAAAAAAAGAATGAATGAATGAACAGACAGAACAAGGGAATAAAAAACAACCAAGACAATGGCCAACACAAAGGTAGCGACAAGTCTGGAAATATCAATAATAATATTGAATGTTAATGGACTAAATTATTCAATCAAGAGGCACCAACTGGATGAATGTATAAAAAAATAAAACAGAAACCTTCTATCTTTTGCCTACAAGAAATGCTTCTCAAGGATAAAGACATATATAGACTAAAAGTGAAGGGTTGGAGAAAGTTTTCCATGCAAATGGGAATCAAAATAGAGCTGGAATTGCCATACTAATTTCTGACAAAATAGCTTTTAAAACAAAATGTGTACAAAGAGACAAATAAGGGCACTATATAGTATAAAAGGGCTAATCCATTAAAAAGATATAATGCTTATATATACACCTAACTCAGGGGCACCGAAATATGTGAAGGAAAGACTGTTAGATTTAAACGGAGAGATAGACTGCAACACACTAATTCTTGGAGACCTCAACACCCCACTGACTCCTCTGGACATTTCATCTAGACAAAAAATAAATTAATTAAGAGATAAAGGATAAAAAAAAGAGAAATAAAGGATCTAAATGATACCATAAATTAAATGGACATAAGAGACATCTATAGGACCTCCCAACCAAAAACCATGAGATAGACATTTTTCTCACCCCCACATGGAAACTTTTCAAAGATTGACCACATGATAGGGCACAAAGCAAGCCTCTAAAGATTCAAAGCCATAGAAACTATATCCAGCATTATATCCAGCATCTTTTCTGACCATGATGAAATTAAACTTGATTTAAATATTAATAAAAATCCTCAAAAATACACAAATACATGGAAACTAAATGACATACTCCTGAATGACTTCTTGACTACTGAAGAAATAAAGACTGAAATCAAAAGATTCATGGAAGCCAATGACAATGAGGACATGAGTTTCCCTAATCTTGGGACACTGAAAAGCAGTCATAGAGGCAAGTTCATAGCAATTGGTACACATAAGCAGAAGATAAAAAGAAGTCAAATGGGCAGCCTAACATCATACCTTAAAAAATTGAGAAAGGAACAGCAAAAAAAAATTTCAAAAAATCTCCAGGAGAAAATAAATAATAAAGATCTGGGCAGGAATACATAAAATAGAATATAAACAAGCAATACAGAGAATAAATGAAGTAAAAAAGTTGGTTCTTTGGAAAGGTAACAAAATCGATAAACTACTAGCTAGACTAGTTAAAAAGAAGAGAGAAAGAAACCAGATCAATCAAATTTGCAATGAAGCTGGCAATATAACAACATAAATAATAGAAATATAAAACATGATTAGAGGATACTATGAACAATAATCACCAACAAACTAGAAAATCTGGATAAGATGGACAAATTCCTGGATACATATACTGTATCAAGATTGAATGAGGACGATGTAGAAAGTCTGAATAAGGCCCATAACAAGGCAGGAGATAGAATCACTAATAAACAACCTCCCAACAAAGAAAAGCCCTGGTACTGATGGCTTCTCTTTTGAATTCTACAAAACTTTTAAAGGAAAGTTAATCCCCATTTTACTCAAGATATTTTTAAAGATCCAAAAGTGTGTACCTCTCCCATGTTTATTCTATGTAGCCCCCATTATCCTTGTTTATAAAACAGAAAAAGACAGGACAAGGAAGGAATACCAGAGACCAATATTTCTGATGAATGCAGATGCAAAAATTCTCATAAAGATATTAGCAAATTGTATCCAATAACATATAAAAAAGATTATACATCATGACAAGGTAAGCGTTAATCTAGGAATGCAAGGGTGGTTCAACATACATAAAACCATAAATGTAATACACCATATTAACAGAAAGAAAGATAAAATACTTTTGATCAATTCAATTGATGCAGAAAAAACATTTGATAAGATACAAAAACCTTTCATGATCAAGACTCTCAGTAAAATTGACGATCAAGGGTCATTCTTCAACACAATAAAAGCTATCTGTGAAAAACACAGAGTTAACCTCATCCTTAATGGAGAAAAGCTGTAAGATTTTTTTACTAAAAACTGGTATAAGGATTTTCAGTTTCTCCACACCTTTTCAATATTGTAATGGAATTTCTCTCCAACGCAGTGAGGAAAGACTATAAAATAATTGGATTTCAGATAGGAAAAGAAGAGGTGAAATTATTTCTATATACAGAAGAAATCATTGCATACATATAAGACACAATGGTATCCATGAAGAAAATTCTTGGAAGTAATACATGAATACAGTAAAATTGCAGGATACAAAATCAACATACAAAAATATATAGCATTTCTATACACAAATGGCAGGCAGACCAAGATAGAATTGAAAAAATAATTTTATTTACCATAGCCACCAAAAGTATAAGATATCTAGGAATAAATCTAAGCAAAGACGTCAAAGACCTCCACAAAGAAACTATGAGAAGCTAAAAAAAGCCAGTGTAAGAGACACAAAATAGTGGAGGGATATCTCATGTTCCTGGATTGTAAGAATTGATATAATCAAAATGAAAATTCTACACAAATTAATCTACATATTTAATGCACTCCCAATCAATGAGCCAGAGACATCCTTCACAGATCTAGGAAAGACTGTCATACAATTTGTTTGGAATCATAAAAGACATTATATTGCCAAAGAAATCCTGCACAAGAGTGTAGTGTGTGGCATCCTGCTCCCTGACCTCAAAATATATTACAGATCTGTGATAATCAAAACAGCATGGTATTGACTCAAAAACAGATGGACCAATGAAACAGAATAGAGGTCACAGAAATAAACTCTCAAACATACAGCCAACTGACTTTTGACAAAGGGTACCAGTCGCTCCATTGGAAAAAGGAAAACCTCTTTAGCAAGTGGTGCTGGAAAAACTGGATATCCACCTGCAGAGAGATAAATCTGAAGACCTATCTCTCATCATTGACAAAAATCAACTCAAAGTGTATCAAAGATCTAAACATAAGACCTGAAACTACAAAACTTCTGCTAGAAAACAATGAGAAAACACTGGGAGATATTGGGGTAGGAAAAGGCTTCTTAAATAAGACCCCAAAGCACTGTAAATAATCCCAAAAATAGACAAGTGCGATTACATCATATTAAGACATTTCTGCACCACCCAGCAGATGATAGTAAACCACCGCAGTGTCACAAGAAATATGGAAAAGAAAGAAAATACCTCTCCTCCACGGGAAAAGAGTAACTCCTCTTCATCCTCAGACAGTACATTGAAACTCATAAACATGCCACATAAGGAATTTAGAATATTCATAGTGACAAAGCTAACAGTAATAGAAGAGAAGAGAAACAATGATCTGCAGAGGAGGGAGGAAAAAGGAGTTGATGAGGTCCAGGAGGTGAGGAAATTCTTGCAAGATTGAAAAGAGGAAATACACAGTATAAAAAAAATCAAATGGATCTGTTAGAGATGATGCCTATAATACAGGAAGTCAAAACCTCTCTAGAGAGTATTAAAAGCAGACTAGATCATTCAGAAATTCAAATCTCAGATGCAGAAGATACAATCGCTTTCCTAGAAAAATCCACCACGAAGACTGAGAAAATTGCCCCCCAAAATGAGAATAACATACAATAAATACTAGATACTATCAAATATCTAAACATCCGGATAATTGGTATCCCAGAAGGTGAAGAGATTCATAAAGGCATTGGTAATCTCTTCCATGAAATCTTGGAAGAAACCTTTCCAAACCTAGAGAGGCTTTCAAAGATACAGTCCCATGAAATACAAAGGACCCCAAATAGAATCAGCTAAATAAGATCTTCTCCAAGATACCTTATAGACAGCTAAAGACAAGATACTAAGATTGGCAAAAGCAAAACGTCAATTTGCCTACAAAGGATATCATATCAGCCTAACAGTGGCTTGCTCATTGGAAGCATTGTGAGTGAGGAAAGAATGGAAAAATATATTCGAAGGGTTAAGGGAAAAGCAATTTCAACCAAGAATATTGTATCCAGCAAGATTATCCTTCATATGGGAAGAAAAGACAAGAACATTCTCAGATTTAAAAAAAATACAGGAAGTATTTACCAACAGCAGACCCAGACTATTTCTCCAAGAAGTCCTGAAGGGAGTGCTCTACAAGGAAAATTAAATATGGACACACAGAAATAAGAGTTCAAAAACTAAGAAACTCCTTAATCGTACCTTAATCTTAGGGACAAGTCTAGAGTTGAACATTATATCATGGAATTTAATTGGGAAGATTGAACCACAACAGAAGATAGATTAAATACATGAGACTGGTGAGATAGAGTTTTATGACTGTTGACTAAAACATTGTTGTTTTTTTTCTAAGTTTTATTCTCTGGTTTTAAGGATTTTTGTCCTGTCTTGAGCTGCCAATAGGCTTATTTACATACTATGTAAACAGAATCCTAACCTGTTTCCTGGCTTTAAAATGTAAACAAAATCCTTAGCACTTCTTTGACTTATTAGAGCTAAATTTACTTTCCTTGAAATTAAAAAATATATTAAAATATGTATTTAATGACTGTAATAAACTGTATAGAATCAGCTATGTGCTACTTTACAGTATATTCATTCTACTCAGTTTCATGCTTAAAGTCAGATATATATTCACAGACATGTATATACCAATCAAACTTGCTACTTAAAGTATTAGATTATTTAAGAAATTTTGTGAATTAACAAAATCTGGGTGAAAAAAGAAATGGAAAACAATTGTAGACACCTAAGATACTGTGGGAGGAGGGTAGAAAATGGCAAGGGTGAGAAATAGGGGGAATATATATACACGTATATATATTAAGCTAGAAATAGAAAATTATTCTATGATTAAATACTATTAAAACAATATGCAGTACATTTTGGATGAGAAATTACTTTTGTATGCTGTGACAATGCTCAGTTAATTAATGTAAACTAATTAATTAATTAATTAATTAAAAACAAAAAAATAGGGACCAGCAATTGGGATAATGGCTATGTCACTGGACTCCTATGTAGTTTGAATCCCAGACCCAGTGGCTTAAACTCACACTGGGTGTGTGTGAATGTGTGCCCAAGATCCTGAGAGGAGAATGGAGGAGAAGGAATTGCGGCAAGGCCAACCCCCCGGGGGATGATTTCTCGCTTTCTGTCTCTGTTTCTCTCTGTCTTTCTGGTGAGTGCATGCACCCTATAGCAAAAACCTCTCAAAATTAATTAATTAGTTAATTAAACAAGAAGAAAGAAAGAAAGAAGACCAGCAAATCCATTTTACAAAATAAATAAATAAATAACTGAATGTCAGTTTTTACTCAATTGGCAACATTATTAATAATTAGGGAAGAATAAATCCCCAATCATTCAGTCAACTGATTTTTGACAAGGGGCACCAGTCAATCCAGTGGAAAAAAGAAAACCTCTTCTACAAATATTGCTGTAAAAACTGGATTTCCACCTGCAGAAAGATGAATCTGAACTCCTACCTGTCACTGTTGACAAAAATCAAGTCAAGGTGGCTCAAGGATCTAAATCTAAGACCCCAAACTATTAAACTGCTTCTAGAAAACACTGGGGAAACTCTGGGAGACACTGGGATAGGGAGAGACTTCTTACATAAGACCCCCAAAGCACAGTCCATATTCCCCAAAATAGACAAGTGGGATTACATGAGACTAAGAAGTTTCTGCATGGCAAAAGACACAGTAACTAGTGTGAATCGAAAGCCCTCCGAATGGGAAAATATTTTTGTAAACTATGCATCAGATAAGGGATTGATAACCAGAATACATAAGGAACTAAAAAAGCTGTTTGGAAAATAGGTGATGAACCCTATTAAAAGATGGGAGAAGGAATTGAGAAGAACACTCACTAAAGATGACATATGAAAAGCCAGAAGGCATATGAAAAAATGCTCAACATCCCTTATCGTAAGGGAAATGCAGATCAAAACAACAATGAGATACCACCTAACCCCAGTCAGAATGGCTAAGATTAAAAAAAAAAAACAAAAAATAATAAGTGTTGGTGGGGGTGTGGTGAAAGGGGAACTCTTTTACCCTGCTGGTAGGAGTGTAAATTAGTCCAACCACTGTGGAGAACAATTTGGAGATTCTTCAAAAATCTACAAATAGAACTGCCATATGATC
>AAPY01408510.1:0-12919 GCA_000181375.1 Tupaia belangeri
AGTGCATTCTTTTGCAAAACCTCAATTGGCATCAGCAACAAACCTCTTAAGGTATGAAAATCAGCTCCATGAGTTTAGTCATTCTCCCAAATAACTTTCTGATACTCCAAGGAAAAGTACACATTTTGGCTGAAAAATTCCACGCTAATCTCAATTAAGTAAGCTTCACGGGAAATCGTCCATTGAAATACATTGTCAAACTGCTTCCTAAACAAACCTTATGTTAGAGCAATAATGAACATCACAAGTTGTTCCACTTCTAAAGTAAAGTGGAAGAGACAACGTTTTAGTTGATTACTTCTTACCTTTGGGTTGGAAGAAGCATGACTTTCACTCAGTTTGCACGGAATGCGTAGTGTATTCTTTGTTCCCAACTCGACTTGCGGCTACCACAAGGGTCTATAGGTATGAAAGGCAGCCCCACAATTGGAGTCCTTTTGCCAAGGATATTTCCGATATTCCAATGAAATGTGCAGTTTATGGCTTAAGCACTATATACTTCTCTCCTGAAAGAAAGCTCCATTTCAAAACACCTGTTGGAAATCTCGTTGAAAGTGCTTCAAAAACAAACCTTGATGTGGAGCAATAGTGACCATCACAAATTGTTCAACTTCCTATGTCAAGTGAGTGGAACAAAGAAGTTTGTGTCAGTCCTTCCTTAACATTTCGTTGAAAGAGTGTTTCTTTAGTCTTAGTTTGCTTTCAAAGTATTATGCCTTCTTAGGTCCCAAACTCAACTTGCAGCTACAACAAAGATCTTTAGGTATGAAACTCACATCCATGAGTGGAGACATTCTGCCAAAGATCTTTCAGATATTCCAAGGAAAAGGACAGATTTGTAATGAAAATCTATCTGCTTTTCTCACAAAAGAAACCTTCATTTCTAAACGTCCACTGAATAAGGGTTTACAATTGTTTCCAACATTGAAAGTTGAAGTAGAGCAACACTGAAGATCACAAGTTTCTCAACTTCTAATGTTAAGTAAGTGGAACCAACAACTTTCTGTCAGTTCGTTCTGAACTTTACGTTGGAAGAAGTTCTCTTTCTTGTTAGTATGCTTTGGAAATTTAGTGCATTCTTATGCGCAACGTCAACTGGCATCAGCAACAAACCTCTTAAGGTATGAAAATCAGCTCCATGAGTTTAGTCATTCTGCCAAATAATTTTCTGATACTCCGAGGAAAAGTACACATTTTAGCTGAAAAATTACACGCTAATCTAAAGAAAGTAAGCTTCACTTGAAATCGTCCATTGAAATACATTGTCAAACTGCTTCCAAAACAAACCTTATGTTAGAGCAATAATGAACATCACAAGTTGTTCCACTTCTAAAGTAAAGTGGAAGAGACAACGTTTTAGTTGATTACTTCTTACCTTTGGGTTGGAAGAAGCCTGTCTTTCACTCAGGTTGCATGGAACACGTAGTTTTTTCTTAGGCCCCAACTCGACTTGCGGCTACCACAAGGGTCTTTAGGTATGAAAAGCAGCCCCACAACTGGAGTCTTTTTGCCAAAGATATTTCCGATATTCCAACAAAATATGCAGTTTATGGCTTAAGCACTATATGCTTCTCTCCTGAAAGAAAGCTCCATTTCAAAACACCTGTTGGACATCTCATT
Organism: Tupaia belangeri; assembly: GCA_000181375.1. Taxonomy (NCBI): domain Eukaryota; kingdom Metazoa; phylum Chordata; class Mammalia; order Scandentia; family Tupaiidae; genus Tupaia; species Tupaia belangeri. Next base: position 1,621 of record AAPY01408510.1, read on the forward strand.
GAAATTGCTTCAAAAACAAACCTTGATGTGGAGCAATACTGAACATCACAAATTGTTCAACTTCCTATGTCAAGTGAGTGGAACAACGAAGTTTGTGTCAGTCCTTCCTTAACATTTCGTTGAAATAGTGTTTCTTTAGTCTTAGTTTGCTTTCAAAGTATTAGGCCTTCTTAGGTCCCAAACTCAACTTGCAGCTACAACAAAGATCTTTAGGTATGAAACTCACATCCATGAGTGGAGACATTCTGCCAAAGATCTTTCAGATATTAAAAGGAAAAGGACAGATTTGACATGAAAATCTATCTGCTTTTCTCACAAAAGAAACCTTCATTTCTAAACGTCCACTGAATAAGTTTTTACAACTGTTTCCAACATTGAAAGTTGAAGTAGAGCAACACTGAAGATCACAAGTTTCTCAACTTCTAATGTTAAGTAAGTGGAACCAACAACTTTGTGTTAGTTCTTTCTTAACATTACGTTGGAAGAAGTTCTCTTTCTTGTTAGTATGCTTTGGAAATTTAGTGCATTCTTATGCCAAATCTCAACTGCTTTCAGCAAACAAAATCTTTAGGTATAAAATAAGCTCCCTGAGTTCAGTCCTCAGGCCAAATAATTTTCTGATACTCCAAGGAAAAGTACAGATTGTGGCTGGAAAATTAGTCGCTAATCTCAAGAAAGTAAGCTTCACTTGAAATAGTCCATTGAAATATATTGTCAAACTTCTTCCAAAATAAACCTTAAGTTAGAGCAATAATGAACCTCACAAGTTGTTCCACTTCTAAATTTAAGTGGAAGAAACAACATTTTAGTTGATCACTTCTTATCTTTGGGTTGGAAGAAGCCTGTCTTTCACTCAGTTTGCATGGAACGCGTAGTGTATTCGTAGGCCCCAAATCGACTTGCGGCTACCACAAGGGTCTTTAGGTATGAAAAGCAGCCCCACAACTGGAGTCCTTATGCCAACGATATTTCCGATATTCCAACGAAATGTGCAGTTTATGGCTTAAGCACTATATACTTCTCTCCTGAAAGTAAGCTTCATTTCAAAACACCTGTTGGAAAACTCGCTGAAACAGATTCCCAAAAAAACCTTGATGTAGAGCAATACTGAACATCACAAATTGTTCAACTTCCTATGTCAAGTGAGTGGAACAAAGCAGTTTGTGTCAGTCCTTCCTTAACATTTCGTTGAAAGAGTGTTTCTTTAGTCTTAGTTTGCTTTCAAAGTATTAGGCCTTCTTAGGTCCCAAACTCAACTTGCAGCTACAACAAAGATCTTTAGGTATGAAACTCACATCCATGAGTGGAGTCATTCTGCCAAAGATCTTTCAGATATTAAAAGGAAAAGGACATATTTGACATGAAAATCTATCTGCTTTTCTCACAAAAGAAACCTTCATTTCTAAACGTCCACTGAATAAGGGTTTACAACTGTTTCCAACATTGAAAGTTGAAGTAGAGCAACACTGAAGATCACAAGTTTCTCAACTTCTAATGTTAAGTAAGTGGAACCAACAGCTTTGTGTTAGTTCTTTCTTAACATTACGTTGGAAGAAGTTCTCTTTCTTGATAGTATGCTTTGGAAATTTAGTGCATTCTTATGCGAAACCCTCAACTGGCATCAGCAACAAACCTCTTAAGGTATGAAAATCAGCTCCATGAGTTTAGTCATTCTGCCAAATAACTTTCTGATACTCCAAGGAAAAGTACACATTTTAGCTGAAAAATTACATGCTAATCTCAAGAAAGTAAGCTTCACTTGAAATCGTCCATTGAAATACATTGTCAAACTGCTACCTAAACAAACCTTATGTTAGAGCAATAATGAACATCACAAGTTGTTCCACTTCTAAAGTAAAGTGGAAGAGACAACGTTTTAGTTGATTACTTCTTACCTTTGGGTAGGAAGAAGTCTGTCTTTCACTCAGGTTGCATGGAACGCGTAGTTTATTCTTAGGCCCCAACTCGACTTGCGGCTACCACAAGGGTCTTTAGGTATGAAAAGCAGCCCCACAACTGGAGTCTTTTTGCCAAAGATATTTCCGATATTCCAACAAAATATGCAGTTTATGGCTTAAGCACTATATGCTTCTCACCTGAAAGAAAGCTCCATTTCAAAACACCTGTTGGAAATCTCGCTGAAACTGCTTCCAAAACAAACCTTGATGTAAGGCAATACTGAACATCAGAAATTGTTCAACTTTCTATGTCAAGTGAGTGGAACAAAGAAGTTTGTGTCAATCCTTCCTTAACATTTCGTTGAAAGAGTGTTTCTTTAGTCTTAGTTTGCTTTCAAAGTATTAGTCCTTCATAGGTCCCAAACTCAACTTGAAGCTACAACAAAGATCATTAGGTATGAAACTCACATGCATGAGTGGAGTCATTCTGCCAAAGATCTTTCAGATATTCCAAGGAAAAGGACAGATTTGGGATGAAAATCTATCTGCTTTTCTCACAAAAGAAACCTTCATTTCTAAACGTCCACTGAATAAGGGTTTACAACTGTTTCCAACATTGAAAGTTGAAGTAGAGCAACACTGAAGATCACAAGTTTCTCAACTTCTAATGTTAAGTAAGTGGAACCAACAACTTTCTGTCAGTTCGTTCTGAACTTTACGTTGGAAGAAGTTCTCTTTCTTGTTAGTATGCTTTGGAAATTTAGTGCATTCTTATGCGCAACGTCAACTGGCATCAGCAACAAACCTCTTAAGGTATGAAAATCAGCTCCATGAGTTTAGTCATTCTGCCAAATAACTTTCTGATACTCCAAGGAAAAGTACACATTTTAGCTGAAAAATTGCATGCTAATCTCAAGAAAGTAAGCTTCACTTGAAATCGTCCATTGAAATACATTGTCAAACTGCTTCCTAAACAAACCTTATGTTAGAGCAATAATGAACATCACAAGTTGTTCCACTTCTAAAGTAAAGTGGAAGAGACAACGTTTTAGTTGATTACTTCTTACCTGTGGTTTGGAAGAAGCCTGTCTTTCACTCAGGTTGCATGGAATGCGTAGTGTATTCTTTAGCCCCAACTCGACTTGCGGCTACAACAAGGGTCTTTATGTATGAAAAGCAGCCCTACAACTGGAGTCTTTTTGCCAACGATATTTCCGATATTCCAACAAAATATGCATTTTATGGCTTAAGCACTATATGCTTCTCTCCTGAAAGAAAGCTCCATTTCAAAACACCTGTGGGAAATCTCGTTGAAACTGCTTCAAAAACAAACCTTGATGTGGAGCAATACTGAACATCACAAATTGTTCAACTTCCTATGTCAAGTGAGTGGAACAAAGAAGTTTGTGTCAGTCCTTCCTTAACATTTCGTTGAAAGAGTGTTTCTTTAGTCTTAGTTTGCTTTCAAAGTATTCGGCCTTCTTAGGTCCCAAACTTAACTTGCAGCTACAACATAGATCGTTAGGTATGAAACTCACATCCATGAGAGGAGTCATTCTGCCAAAGATCTTTCAGATATTCCAAGGAAAAGGACAGATTTGGGATGAAAATCTATCTGCTTTTCTCACAAAAGAAACCTTCATTTCTAAACGTCCACTGAATAAGGGTTTACAACTGTTTCCAACATTCAAAGTTGAAGTAGAGCAACACTGAAGATCACAAGTTTCTCAACTTCTAATGTTAAGTAAGTGGAACCAACAGCTTTGTGTTAGTTCTTTCTTAACATTACGTTGGAAGAAGTTCTCTTTCTTGTTAGTATGCTTTCGAAATTTAGTGCATTCTTATGCCACATCTCAATTGCTTTCAGCAAAAGAAATTTTTAGGTATAGAATCAGCTCCCTGAGTTCAGTCCTCATGCCAAATAATTTTTTGATACTCCAAGGAAAAGTACAGATTGTGGCTGGAAAATTACTCGCTAATCTCAAGAAAGTAAGCTTCACTTGAAAGAGTCCATTGAAATACATTGTCAAACTTCTTCCAAAACAAACCTTCAGTTAGAGCAATAATGAACATCACAAGTTGTACCACTTCTAAATTTAAGTGGAAGAAAGAACATTTTAGTTGATTACTTCTTATCTTTGGGCTGGAAGAAGCCTGTCTTTCACTAAGTTTGCATGGAACGCATTGTGTATTCTTAGGCCCCAACTCGTCTTTCGGCTACCACAAGGGTCTTTAGGTATGAAAGGCAGCCCCACAACTGGAGTCCTTTTGCCGAAGTTATTTCCGATATTCCAAAAAAAGTTGCAGTTTATGGCTTAAGCACAATATGCTTCTCTCCTGAAAGTAAGCTTCATTTCAAAACACCTGTTGGAAATCTCGCTGAAACTGCTTCCAAAACAAACCTTGATGTGGAGCAATACTGCACATCAGAAATTGTTCAACTTCCTATGTCAAGTGAGTGGAACAAAGAAGTTTGTTGTCAATCCTTCCTTAACATTTCGTGAAAGAGTGTTTCTTTAGTCTTAGTTTGCTTTCAAAGTATTAGTCCTTCATAGGTCCCAAACTCAACTTGAAGCTACAACAAAGATCATTAGGTATGAAACTCACATGCATGAGTGGAGTCATTCTGCCAAAGATCTTTCAGATATTCCAAGGAAAAGGACAGATTTGGGATGAAAATCTATCTGCTTTTCTCACAAAAGAAACCTTCATTTCTAAACGTCCACTGAATAAGGGTTTACAACTGTTTCCAACATTGAAAGTTGAAGTAGAGCAACACTGAAGATCACAAGTTTCTCAACTTCTAATGTTAAGTAAGTGGAACCAACAACTTTCTGTCAGTTCGTTCTGAACTTTACGTTGGAAGAAGTTCTCTTTCTTGTTAGTATGCTTTGGAAATTTAGTGCATTCTTATGCGCAACGTCAACTGGCATCAGCAACAAACCTCTTAAGGTATGAAAATCAGCTCCATGAGTTTAGTCATTCTGCCAAATAACTTTCTGATACTCCAAGGAAAAGTACACATTTTAGCTGAAAAATTGCATGCTAATCTCAAGAAAGTAAGCTTCACTTGAAATCGTCCATTGAAATACATTGTCAAACTGCTTCCTAAACAAACCTTATGTTAGAGCAATAATGAACAACACAAGTTGTTCCACTTCTAAAGTAAAGTGGAAGAGACAACGTTTTAGTTGATTACTTCTTACCTGTGGGTTGGAAGAAGCCTGTCTTTCACTCAGGTTGCATGGAACGCGTAGTGTATTCTTTGGCCCCAACTCGCCTTGCGGCTACCACAAGGGTCTTTATGTATAAAAAGCAGCCCCACAACTGGAGTCTTTTTGCCAAAGATATTTCCGATATTCCAACAAAATATGCAGTTTATGGCTTAAGCACTATATGCTTCTCTCCTGAAAGTAAGCTTCATTTCAAAACACCTGTTGGAAATCTCGCGGAAACTGCTTCCCAAACAAACCTTGGTGTGGAGCAATACTGAACATCACAAATTGTTCAACTTCCTATGTAAAGAGAGTGGTACAAAGAAGTTTGTGTCAGTCCTTCCTTAAAATTTCTTTGAAAGAGTGTTTCTTTAGTCTTAGTTGGCTTTGAAAGTATTAGGCCTTCTTAGGTCCCAAACTCAACTTGCAGCTACAACCAAGATCTTTAGGTATGAAACGCACATCCATGAGTGGAGTCATTCTGCCAAAGATCTTTCAGATATTCCAAGGAAAAGGACAGATTTGGCATGAAAATCTATCTGCTTTTCTCACAAAAGAAACCTTCATTTCTAAACGTCCACTGAATAAGGGTTTCCAACTGTTTCCAACATTCAAAGTTGAAGTAGAGCAACACTGAAGATCACAAGTTTCTCAACTTCTAATGTTAAGTAAGTGGAACCAACAACTTTGTGTTAGTTCTTTCTTAACATTACGTTGGAAGAAGTTCTCTTTCTTGTTAGTATGCTTTGGAAATTTAGTGCATTCTTATGCCAAATCTCAACTGGTTTCAGCAAAGAAAATCTTTAGGTATAAAATCAGCTCCCTGAGTTCAGTCCTTATGCCAAATAATTTTCTGATACTCCAAGGAAAAGTACAGATTGTGGCTGGAAAATTACTCGCTAATCTCAAGAAAGTAAGCTTCACTTGAAATAGTCCATTGAAATATATTGTCAAACTTCTTCCAAAACAAACCGTCAGTTAGAGCAATAATGAACATCACAAGTTGTTCCACTTCTAAATTTAAGTGGAAGAAACAACATTTTAGTTGATTACTTCTTATCTTTGGGCTGGAAGAAGCCTGTCTTTCACTCAGTTTGCATGGAACGCTTAGTGTATACTTAGGCCGCAACTCGTCTTGCGGCTACCACAAAGGTCTTTAGGTATGAAAGGCAGCCCCATAACTGGAGTCCTTTTGCCGAAGTTATTTCCGATATTCCAACAAAAGTTGCAGTTTATGGCTTAAGCCGTATATGCTTCTCGCCTGAAAGAGAGCTCCATTTCAAAACACCTGTTGGAAATCTCGCTGAAACTGCTTCCAAAACAAACCTTGATGTGGAGCAATACTGCACATCAGAAATTGTTCAACTTCCTATGTCAAGTGAGTGGAACAAAGAAGTTTGTGTCAGTCCTTCCTTAACATTTTGTTGAAAGAGTGTTTCTTTAGTCTTAGTTTGCTTTCAAAGTATTAGGCCTTCTTAGGTCCCAAACTCAACTTGCAGCTACAACAAAGATCTTTAGGTATGAAACTCACATCCATGAGTGGAGTCATTCTGCCAAAGATCTTTCAGATATTCCAAGGAAAAGGACAGATTTGGGATGAAAATCTACCTGCTTATCTCAAAAAAGAAACCTTCATTTCTAAACGTCCACTGAATAAGGGTTTACAACTGCTTCCAACATTCAAAGTTGAAGTGGAGCAACACTGAAGATCACAATTTCTCAACTTCTAATGTTAAGTAAGTGGAACCAACAACTTTGTGTTAGTTCGTTCTTAACATTACGTTGGAAGAAGTTCTCTTTCTTGTTAGTATGCTTTGGAAATGTAGTGCATTCTTATGCGAAACCTCAACTGGCATCAGCAACAAACCTCTTAAGGTATGAAAATCAGCTCCATGAGTTTAGTCATTCTGCCAAATAACTTTCTGATACTCCAAGGAAAAGTACACATTTTAGCTGAAAAATTACATGCTAATCTCAAGAAAGTAAGCTTCACTTGAAATCGTCCATTGAAATACATTGTCAAACTGCTACCTAAACAAACCTTATGTTAGAGCAATAATGAACATCACAAGTTGTTCCACTTCTAAAGTAAAGTGGAAGAGACAACGTTTTAGTTGATTACTTCTTACCTGTGGGTTGGAAGAAGCCTGTCTTTCACTCAGGTTGCATGGAACGCGTAGTGTATTCTTTGGCCCCAACTCGACTTGCGGCTACCACAGGGGTCTTTATGTATGAAAAGCAGCCCCACAACTGGAGTCTTTTTGCCAAAGATATTTCCGATATTCCAACAAAATATGCAGTTTATGGCTTAAGCACTATATGCTTCTCTCCTGAAGGAAAGCTCCATTTCAAAACACCTGCTGGAAATCTCGTTGAAACTGCTTCAAAAACAAACCTTGATGTGGAGCAATACTGTACATCACAAATTGTTCAACTTCCTATGTCAAGTGAGTGGAACAAAGAAGTTTGTGTCAGTCCTTCTTTAACATTTCGTTGAAAGAGTGTTTCTTTAGTCTTAGTTTGCTCTCAAAGTATTAGGCCTTCTTAGGTCCCAAACTCAACATGCAGCTACAACAACGATCTTTAGGTATGAAACTCACATCCATGAGTGGAGTCATTCTGCCAAAGATCTTTCAGATATTCCAAGGAAAAGGACAGATTTGGCATGAAAATCTATCTGCTTTTCTCACAAAAGAAACCTTCATTTCTAAACGTCCACTGAATAAGGGTTTACAACTGTTTCCAACATTCAAAGTTGAAGTAGAGCAACACTGAAGATCACAAGTTTCTCAACTTCTAATGTTAAGTAAGTGGAACCAACAACTTTGTGTTAGTTCTTTCTTAACATTACGTTGGAAGAAGTTCTCTTTCTTGTTAGTATGCTCTTTAAATTTAGTGCATTCTTATGCCAAATCTCAAAATGGTTTCAGCAAAGAAAATCTTTAGGTACAAAATCAGCTCCCTGAGTTCAGTCCTTATGCCAAATAATTTTCTGATACTCCAAGGAAAAGTTCAGATTGTGGCTGGAAAATTACTCGCTAATCTCAAGAAAGTAAGCTTCATTTGAAATCGTCCATTGAAATACATTGTCAAACTGCTTCCTAAACAAAGCTTATGTTAGAGCAATAATGAACATCACAAGTTGTTCCACTTCTAAACTTAAGTGGAAGAAACAACATTTTAGTTCATTGCTTCTTACCTTTTGGCTGGAAGAAGCCTGTCTTTCACTCAGTTTGCATGGAACGCGTAGTGTATTCTTAGGCCCCAACTTGACTTTCGGCTACCACAAGGGTCTTTAGGTATGAAAAGCAGCCCCACAACTGCAGTCTTTTTGCCAAAGATATTTCCAATATTCCAACAAAATATGCAGTTTATGGCTTAAGCACAATATGCTTCTCTTCTGAAAGTAAGCTTCATTTCAAAACACCTGTTGGAAATCTCGCTGAAACTGCTTCCAAAACATACCTTGATGTGGAGCAATACTGCACATCAGAAATTGTTCAACTTCCTATGTCAAGTGAGTGGAACAAAGAAGTTTGTTTCAGTCCTTCCTTAACATTTCGTTGAAAGAGTGTTTCTTTACTCTTAGTTTGCTTTCAAAGTATTAGGCCTTCTTAGGTCCCAAACTCAACTTGCAGCTACAACAAAGATCTTTAGGTATGAACTTCACATCCTTGAGAGGAGTTATTCTGCCAAAGATCTTTCAGATATTCCAAGGAAAAGGACAGATTTGGCATGAAAATCTATCTGCTTTTCTCACAAAAGAAACCTTCATTTCTAAACGTCCACTGAATAAGGGTTTCCAACTGTTTCCAACATTCAAAGTTGAAGTAGAGCAACACTGAAGATCACAAGTTTCTCAACTTCTAATGTTAAGTAAGTGGAACCAACAGCTTTGTGTTAGTTCATTCTTAACATTACGTTGGAAGAAGTTCTCTTTCTTGTCAGTATGCTTTGGAAATTTAGTGCATTCTTATGCCAAATTTCAACTGGTTTCAGCAAAGAAAATCTTTAGGTATAAAATCAGCTCCCTGAGTTCAGTCCTTATGCCAAATAATTTTCTGATACTCCAAGGAAAAGTTCCGATTGTGGCTGGAAAATTACTCGCTAATCTCAAGAAAGTAAGCTTCACTTGAAATAGTCCATTGAAATATATTTTCAAACTTCTTCTAAAACAAACTTTCAGTTAGAGCAATAATGAACATCACAAGTTGTTCCACTTCTAAACTTAAGTGGAAGAAACAACATTTTAGTTGATTAATTCTTATCTTTGGGCTGGAAGAAGCCTGTCTTTCACTCAGTATGCATGGAACGCATAGTGTATTCTTAGGCCATAACTTGACTTGCGGCTACCACAAGGGTCTTTAGGTATGAAAAGCAGCCCCACAACTGGAGTCTTTTTGCCAAAGATATTTCCGATATTCCAACAAAATATGCAGTTCATGGCTTAAGCAGTATATGCTTCTCTCCTGAAAGAAAGCTCCATTTCAAAACACCTGTTGGAAATCTCGCTGAAACTGCTTCCAAAACAAACCTTGATGTGGAGCAATACTGCACATCAGAAATTGTTCAACTTCCTATGTCAAGTGAGTGGAACAAAGAAGATTGTGTCAGTCCTTTCTCAGCATTTCCTTGAAAGAATGATTCTTTAGTCTTAGTTTGCTTTCAAAGTATTAGGCCTTCTTCAGTCCCATACTCAACTGGCAGCTACAACAAAGATCTTTAGGTATGAAACTCACATCCATGAGTGGAGTCATTCTGCCAAAGATCTTTCAGATATTCCAAGGAAAAGGACAGATTTGACATGAAAATCTACCTGCTTATCTCAAAAAAGAAACCTTCATTTCTAAACGTCCACTGAATAAGGGTTTACAACTGCTTCCAACATTCAAAGTTGAAGTGGAGCAACACTGAAGATCACAAGTTTCTCAACTTCTAATGTTAAGTAAGTGGAACCAACAACTTTGTGTTAGTTCTTTCTTAACATTACGTTGGAAGAAGTTCTCTTTCTTGTTAATATTCTTTGGAAATGTAGTGCAATCTTATGCGAAACCTCAACTGGCATCAGCAACAAACCTCTTAAGGTATGAAAATCAGCTCCATGAGTTTAGTCATTCTGCCAAATAACTTTCTGATACTCCAAGGAAAAGTACACATTTTAGCTGAAAAATTACATGCTAATCTCAAGAAAGTAAGCTTCACTTGAAATCGTCCATTGAAATACATTGTCAAACTGCTTCCTAAACAAACCTTATGTTAGAGCAATAATGAACATCACAAGTTGTTCCACTTCTAAAGTAAAGTGGAAGAGACAACGTTTTAGTTGATTCCTTCTTACCTGTGGGTTGGAAGAAGCCTGTCTTTCACTCAGGTTGCATGGAACGCGTAGTGTATTCTTTAGCCCCAACTCGACTTGCGGCTACAACAAGGGTCTTTATGTAGGAAAAGCAGCCCCACAACTGGAGTCATTTTGCCAACGATATTTCCGATATTCCAACAAAATATGCATTTTATGGCTTAAGCACTATATGCTTCTTCTCCTGAAAGAAAGCTCCATTTCAAAACACCTGTTGAAATCTCGTTGAAACTGCTTCAAAACAAACCTTGATGTGGAGCAATACTGAACACCCAAATTGTTCAACTTCCTATGTCAAGTGAGTGAAACAAAGAAGTTTGTGTCAGTCCCTCCTTAACATTTCGTTGAAAGAGTGTTTCTTTAGTCTTAGTTTGCTTTCAAAGTATTAGGCCTTCTTAGGTCCCCAAACTCAACTGGCAGCTACAACAAAAGATCTTTAGGTATGACACTCCCATCCATGAGTGGAGTCATTCTGCCAAAGATCTTTCAGATATTCCAAGGAAAAGGACAGATTTGGCATGAAAATCTATCTGCTTTTCTCACAAAAGAACCTTCATTTCTAAAGGTCCACTGAATAAGGGTTTCCAACTGTTTCCAACATTCAAAGTTGAAGTAGAGCAACACTGAAGATCACAAGTTTCTCAACTTCTAATGTTAAGTAAGTGGAAACAACAACTTTGTGTTAGTTCATTCTTAACATTACGTTGGAAGAAGTTCTCTTTCTTGTCAGTATGCTTTGGAAATTTAGTGCATTCTTATGCCAAATCTCAACTGGTTTCAGCAAAGAAAATCTTTAGGTATAAAATCAGCTCCCTGAGTTCAGTCCTTAT
>AAPY01409452.1:0-10285 GCA_000181375.1 Tupaia belangeri
CCATATCTGTCCTTTTCCTTGGAATATCTGAAGACTTTGGCAGAATGACTCCACTCATGGATGTGAGTTTCATACCTAAAGATCTTTGTTGTAGCTGCAAATTGAGTTTTGGACCTAAGATGGCCTAATAATTTGAATGCAAACTAAGACTAAAGATACACTCTTTCAAGGAAATGTTAAGGTAGGACTGACACAAACTTCTTTGTTCCACTAACGTGACATAACAAGTTGAACAATTTGTGATGTTCAGTATTGCTCCACATCAAGGTTTGTTTTGGAAGCAGTTTCAGCGAGATTTCCAACAGGTGTTTTAAAATGAAGCTTACTTTCAGGAGAGAAGCATATTGTGCTTCAGCCATAATCTGCACATTTTGTTGGAATATCGGAACTATCTTTGGCAAAAGGACTCCAGTTGAGGGGCTGCTTTTCATGCCTAAAGACCCTTGTGGTAGCCGCCAGTCGAGTTGGGGTCTAAGAATACACTACGCGTTCCATGCAATCTGAGTGAAAGACAGGCTTCTTCCAGCACAAAGGTAAGAAGTAATCAACTAAAACGTTGTCTCTTCCACTTAAATTTAGAAGTGGAACAACTTGTGATGTTCATTATTGCTCTCACTTAAGGTTTGTTTTGGAAGCAGTTTGACAATGTATTTCAATGGACTATTTCAAGTGAAGCTCACTTTCTTGAGATTAGCGTGTAATTTTTCAGCCAAAATCTGTACTTTTCCTTGGAGTATCAGAAAGTTATTTGGCAGAATGACTAAACTCATGGAGCTGATTTAAATACTTAAAGAGGTTTGTTGCTGATGCCAGTTGAGATTTGGAATAAGAATGTACTAAATTTCCAAAGCATTCTAACAAGAAAGAGAACTTCTTCCAACGTAATGTTAAGAAAGAACTAACACAAAGTTGTTGGTTCCACTTACTTAACTTTAGAAGTTGAGAAACTTGTGATTTTCAGTGTTGCTCTACTTCAACTTTCAATGTTGGAAGCAGTTGTAAAATCTTCATCAGTGGACGTTTAGAAATGAAGGTTTCTTTTGTGAGATAAGCATGTAGTTTTTCATGCCATATCTGTCCTCTTCCTTGGAATATCTGAAAGACTTTGGCAGAATGACTCCACTCATGGATGTGAGTTTCATACCTAAAGATCTTTGTTGTAGCTGCAAATTGAGTTTTGGACCTAAGATGGCCTAATAATTTGAATGCAAACTAAGAGTAAAGAAACACTCTTTCAAGGAAATGATAAGGTAGGACTGACACAAACTTCTTTCTTCACTCACTTGACATAGGATGTTGAACAATTTTTGATGTTCAGTATTGCTCCACATCAAGGTTTTTTTTGAAGCAGTTTCAGCGAGTTTTCCACCAGGTGTTTTGAAATGAAGCTTACTTTCAGGAGAGAAGCATATTGTGCTTAAGCCATAAACTGCACATTTTGTTGGAATATCGGAAATATCTATGGCAAAAAAACTCCAGTTGAGGGGCTGCTTTTCATACATAAAAACCCTTGTGGTAGCCGCCAGTCGAGTTGGGGCCTAAGAATACACTACACGTTCCATGCAATCTGAGTGAAAGACAGGCTTCTTCCAGCACAAAGGTAAGAAGTAATCAACTAAAACGTTGTTTCTTCCACTTAAATTTAGAAGTGGAACAACTTTTGATGTTCATTATTGTTCTAACTGTAGGTTTCTTTTCGAAGCAGTTTGACAATGTATTTCAATGGACTATTTCAACTGAAGCTTACTTTCTTGAGATTAGCGTGTAATTTTTCAGCCAAAATCTGTATTTTCCTTGGAGTATCAGAAAGTTATTTGGCAGAATGACTAAATTCATGGAGGTGAATTTCATAAATAAAGAGGTTTGTTGCTGATGCCAGTTGAGATTTTGCATAAGAATGCACCAAATTTCCAAAGCATACTAACAAGAAAGAGAACTTCTTCCAACGTAATGTTAAGAAAGAACTAACACAAAGTTGTTGGTTCCACTTACTTAACTTTAGAAGTTGAGAAACTTGTGATCTTCAGTGTTGCTCTACTTCAACTTTCAATGTTGGAAGCAGTTGTAAACTCTAATTCAGTGGACGTTTAGAAATGAAGGTTTCTTTTGTGAGATAAGCATGTAGTTTTTCATCCCAAATCTGTCCTTTTCCTTGGAATATCAGAAAGGTCTTTGGCAGAATGACTCCACTCATGGATGTGAGTTTCATACCTAAAGATCTTTGTTGTAGCAGCAAATTGAGTTTGGGACCTAAGAAGGCCTAATACTTTGAATGCAAACTAAGACTAAGGAAACACTCTTTCAAGGAAATGTTAAGGTAGGACTGACACAAACTTCTTTGTTCCACTCACTTGACATAGGATGTTGAACAATTTTTGATGTTCAGTATTGCTCCACATCAAGGTTTGCTTTGGAAGCAGTTTCAGCGAGATTTCCAACAGGTGTTTTGAAATGAAGCTTACTTTCAGGAGAGAAGCATATTGTGCTTAAGCCATAAACTGCACATTTTGTTGGAATATCGGAAATATCTTTGGAAAAAAAATCCAGTTGGGGGGCTGCTTTTCATACCTAAAGACCCTTGTGGTAGCCGCCAGTCGAGTTGGGGCCTAAGAATACACTACGCGTTCCATGCAATCTGAAAGAAAGACAGGCTTCTTCCAGCACAAAGGTAAGAAGTAATCAACTAAAAGGTTGTCTCTTCCACTTAAATTTAGAAGTGGAACAACTTGTGATGTTCATTATTGCTCTAACTGAAGGTTTGTTTTGGAAGCAGTTTGACAATGTATTTCAATGGACTATTTCAAGTGAAGCTTACTTTCTTGAGATTAGCGTGTAATTTTTCAGCCAAAATCTGTACTTTTCCTTGGAGTAGAAGAAAGTTATTTGGCAGAATGACTAAACTCATGGAGCTGATTTTCATACTTAAAGAGGTTTGTTGCTGATGCCAGTTGAGATTTGGAATAAGACTGTAGTATATTTCCAAAGCATTCTAACAAGAAAGAGAACTTCTTCCAACGTAAGGTTAAGAAAGAACTAACACAAAGTTGTTGGTTCCACTTACTTAACTTTAGAAGTTGAGAAACTTGTGATTTTCAGTGTTGCTCTACTTCAACTTTCAATGTTGGAAGCAGTTGTAAAATCTTCATCAGTGGACGTTTAGAAATGAAGGTTTCTTTTGTGAGATAAGCATGTAGTTTTTCATGCCATATCTGTCCTTTTCCTTGGAATATCTGAAAGACTTTGGCAGAATGACTCCACTCATGGATGTGAGTTTCATACCTAAAGATCTTTGTTGTAGCTGCAAATTGAGTTTTGGACCTATGATGGCCTAATAATTTGAATGCAAACTAAGAGTAAAGAAACACTCTTTCAAGGAAATGATAAGGTAGGACTGACACAAACTTCTTTCTTCCACTCACTTGACATAGGATGTTGAACAATTTTTGATGTTCAGTATTGCTCCACATCAAGGTTTGCTTTGGAAACAGTTTCAGCGAGATTTGCACTAGGTGTTTTGAAATGAAGCTTACTTTCAGGAGAGAAGCATATTGTGCTTAAGCCATCAACTGCACATTTTGTTGGAATATCGGAAATATCTTTGGCAAAAAAACTCCAGTTGGGGGGCTGCTTTTCATACCTAAAGACCCTTGTTTTAGCCGCCAGTCGAGTTGGGGCCTAAGAATACACTACGCGTTCCATGCAATCTGAGTGAAAGACAGGCTTCTTCCAGCACAAAGGTAAGAAGTAATCAACTAAAACGTTGTCTCTTCCACTTAAATTTAGAAGTGGAACAACTTGTGATGTTCATTATTGCTCTAACTGAAGGTTTGTTTTGGAAGCAGTTTGACAATGTATTTCAATGGACTATTTCAAGTGAAGCTTACTTTCTTGAGATTAGCGTGTAATTTTTCAGCCAAAATCTGTACTTTTCCTTGGAGTATCAGAAAGTTATTTGGCAGAATGACTAAACTCATGGAGCTGATTTTCATACTTAAAGAGGTTTGTTGCTGATGCCAGTTGAGATTTGGAATAAGACTGTAGTATATTTCCAAAGCATTCTAACAAGAAACAGAACTTCTTCCAACGTAAGGTTAAGAAAGTACTAACACAAAGTTGTTGGTTCCACTTACTTAATATTAGAAGTTGAGAAACTTGTGATCTTCAGTGTTGCTCTACTTCAACTTTCAATGTTGGAAGCAGTTGTAAACTCTAATTCAGTGGACATTTAGAAATGAAGGTTTCTTTTGTGAGATAAGCATGTAGTTTGTCATCCCAAATCTGTCCTTTTCCTTGGAATATCTGAAAGATCTTTGGCAGAATGACTCCACTCATGGATGTGAGATTCATACCTAAAGATCTTTGTTGTAGCTGCAAGTTGAGTTTGGGACCTAAGAAGGCCTAATATTTTGAGAGTAAACTAAGACTAAAGAAACACTCTTTCAATGAAATGTTAAGGGAGGACTGACACAAACTTCTTTGTTCCACTAACGTGACATAAGAAGTTGAACAATTTGTGATGTTCAGTATTGCTCCACATCAAGGTTTCTTTTGGAAGCAGTTTCAGCGAGATTTCCAACAGGTGTTTTGAAATGAAGCTTACTTTCAGGAGAGAAGCATATTGTGCTTCAGCCATAATCTGCACATTTTGTTGGAATATCGCAACTATCTTTGGCAAAAGGACACTAGTTGAGGGGCTGCTTTTCATGCCTAAAGACCCTTGTGGTAGCCGCAAGTCGAGTTGGGGCCTAAGAATACACTACGCGTTCCATACAATCTGAGTGAAAGACAGGCTTCTTCCAGCACAAAGGTAAGAAGTAATCAACTAAAACGTTGTCTCTTCCACTTAAATTTAGAAGTGGAACAACTTGTGATGTTCATTATTGCTCTAACTTAAGGTTTGTTTTGGAAGCAGTTTGACAATGTATTTCAATGGACTACTTCAAGTGAAGCTCACTTTCTTGAGATTAGTGTGTAATTTTTCAGCCAAAATCTGTACTTTTTCTTGGAGTATCAGAAAGTTATTTGGCAGAATGACTAAACTCATGGAGCTGATTTTCATACATAAAGAAGTTTGCTGCTGATGCCAGTTGAGATTTGGAATAAGAATGTACTAAATTTCCAAAGCATTCTAACAAGAAAGAGAACTTCTTCCAACGTAAGGTTAAGAAAGAACTAACACAAAGTTGTTGGTTCCACTTACTTAACTTTAAAAGTTGAGAAACTTGTGATCTTCAGTGTTGCTCTACTTCAACTTTCAATGTTGGAAGCAGTTGTAAACTCTAATTCAGTGGACATTTAGAAATGAAGGTTTCTTTTGTGAGATACGCATGTAGTTTGTCATCCCAAATCTGTCCTTTTCCTTGGAATATCTGAAAGATCTTTGGCAGAATGAGTCCACTCATGGATGTGAGTTTCATACCTAAAGATCTTTGTTGTAGCTGCAAGTTGAGTTTGGGACCTAAGAAGGCCTAATATTTTGAGAGTAAACTAAGACTAAAGAACAACTCTTTCAACGAAATGTTAAGGAAGGACTGACACAAACTTTTTTGTTCCAGTAACGTGACATAAGAAGTTGAACAATTTGTGATGTTCAGTATTGCTCCACATCAAGGTTTGTTTTGGAAGCAGTTTCAGCGAGATTTCCAACAGGTTTTTTGAAATGAAGCTTACTTTCAGGAGAGAAGCATATTGTGCTTCAGCCATAATCTGCACATTTTGTTGGAATATCGGAACTATCTTTGGCAAAAGGACTCCAGTTGAGGGGCTGCTTTTCATGCCTAAAGACCCTTGTGGTAGCCGCAAGTCGAGTTGGGGCCTAAGAATATACTACGCGTTCCATGCAATCTGAGTGAAAGACAGGCTTCTTCCAGCACAAAGGTAAGAAGTAATCAACTAAAACGTTGTCTCTTCCACTTAAATTTAGAAGTGGAACAACTCGTGATGTTCATTATTGCTCTAACTGAAGGTTTGTTTTGGAAGCAGTTTGACAATGTATTTCATTGGACTATTTCAAGTGAAGCTTACTTTCTTGAGATTAGCGTGTAATTTTTCAGCCAAAATCTGTACTTTTCCTTGGAGTATCAGAATGTTATTTGGCAGAATGACTAAACTCATGGAGCTGATTTAAATACTTAAAGAGGTTTGTTGCTGATGCCTGTTGAGATTTGGAATAAGAATGTACTAAATTTCCAAAGCATTCTAACAAGAAAGAGAACTTCTTCCAACGTAATGTTAAGAAAGAACTAACACAAAGTTGTTGGTTCCACTTACTTAACTTTAGAAGTTGAGAAATTTGTGATTTTCAGTGTTGCTCTACTTCAACTTTCAATGTTGGAAGCAGTTGTAAAATCTTCATCAGTGGACGTTTAGAAATGAAGGTTTCTTTTGTGAGATAAGCATGTAGTTTTTCATCCCTTATCTGTCCTCTTCCTTGGAATATCTGAAAGACTTTGGCAGAATGACTCCACTCATGGATGTGAGTTTCATACCTAAAGATCTTTGTTGTAGCTGCAAATTGAGTTTTGGACCTAAGATGGCCTAATAATTTGAATGCAAACTAAGAGTAAAGAAACACTCTTTCAAGGAAATGTTAAGGTAGGACTGACACAAACTTCTTTGTTCCACTCACTTGACATAGGATGCTGAACAATTTTTGATGTTCAGTATGGCTCCACATCAAGGTTTGCTTTGGAAACAGTTTCAGCGAGATTTGCACTAGGTGTTTTGAAATGAAGCTTACTTTCAGGAGAGAAGCATATTGTGCTTAAGCCATCAACTGCACATTTTGTTGGAATATCGGAAATATCTTTGGCAAAAAGAACTCCAGTTGGGGGGCTGCTTTTCATACCTAAAGACCCTTGTGTTAGCCGCCAGTCGAGTTGGGGCCTAAGAATACACTACGCGTTCCATGCAATCTGAGTGAAAGACAGGCTTCTTCCAGCACAAAGGTAAGAAGTAATCAACTAAAACGTTGTCTCTTCCACTTAAATTTAGAAGTGGAACAACTTGTGATGTTCATTATTGCTCTAACTGAAGGTTTGTTTTGGAAGCAGTTTGACAATGTATTTCAATGGACTATTTCAAGTGAAGCTTACTTTCTTGAGATTAGCGTGTAATTTTTCAGCCAAAATCTGTACTTTTCCTTGGAGTATCAGAAAGTTATTTGGCAGAATGACTAAACTCATGGAGCTGATTTTCATACTTAAAGAGGTTTGTTGCTGATGCCAGTTGAGATTTGGAATAAGACTGTAGTATATTTCCAAAGCATTCTAACAAGAAAGAGAACTTCTTCCAACGTAAGGTTAAGAAAGAACTAACACAAAGTTGTTGGTTCCACTTACTTAACTTTAGAAGTTGAGAAACTTGTGATTTTCAGTGTTGCTCTACTTCAACTTTCAATGTTGGAAGCAGTTGTAAAATCTTCATCAGTGGACGTTTAGAAATGAAGGTTTCTTTTGTGAGATAAGCATGTAGTTTTTCATGCCATATCTGTCCTTTTCCTTGGAATATCTGAAAGACTTTGGCAGAATGACTCCACTCATGGATGTGAGTTTCATACCTAAAGATCTTTGTTGTAGCTGCAAATTGAGTTTTGGACCTAAGATGGCCTAATAATTTGAATGCAAACTAAGAGTAAAGAAACACTCTTTCAAGGAAATGTTAAGGTAGGACTGACACAAACTTTTTTGTTCCACTCACTTGACATAGGATGTTGAACAATTTTTGATGTTCAGTATTGCTCCACATCAAGGTTTGCTTTGGAAGCAGTTTCAGCGAGATTTCCACTAGGTGTTTGGAAATGAAGCTTACTTTCAGGAGAGAAGCATATTGTGCTTAAGTCATAAACTGCACATTTTGTTGGAATGTCGGAAATATCTTTGGCAAAAGGACTCCAGTTGAGGGGCTGCTTTTCATACCTAAAGACCCCTGTGGTAGCCGCCAGTCGAGTTGGGGCCTAAGAATACACTACACGTTCCATGCAAACTGAGTGAAAGACAGGCTTCTTCCAGCACAAAGGTAAGAAGTAATCAACTAAAACGTTGTCTCTTCCACTTAAATTTAGAAGTGGAACAACATTTGATGTTCATTATAGCTCTAACTTAAGGTTTGTTTTGGAGCAGTTTGACATGTATTTCAATGGACTATTTCAAGTGAAGCTTACTTTCTTGAGATTAGCATGTAGTTTTCAGCCAAAATCTGTACTTTTTCCTTGAGTATCAGAAAGTAATTGGGAGAATGACTAAACTCATGGAGTGATTTCATACATAAAAGAGTTGCTGCTGATGCCAGTGAGATTTGGAATAAGAATGTAATAATTTCCAAAGCATTCTAACCAAGAAAGAGACTCTTCCAACGTAATGTTAAGAAAGAACTAACACAAAGTTGTTGGTTCCACTTATTTAACTTTAGAAGTTGAGAAACTTGTGATTTTCAGTGTTGCTCTACTTCAACTTTCAATGTTGGAAGCAGTTGTAAAATCTTCATCAGTGGACGTTTAGAAATGAAGGTTTCTTTTGTGAAATAAGCATGTAGTTTTTCATGCCATATCTGTCCTCTTCCTTGGAATATCTGAAAGACTTTGGCAGAATGACTCCACTCATGGATGTGAGTTTCATACCTAAAGATCTTTGTTGTAGCTGCAAATTGAGTTTTGGACCTAAGGTGGCCTAATAATTTGAATGCAAACTAAGAGTAAAGAAACACTCTTTCAAGGAAATGTTAAGGTAGGACTGACACAAACTTCTTTGTTCCACTCACTTGACATAGGATGTTGAACAATTTTTGATGTTCAGTATTGCTCCACATCAAGGTTTGCTTTGGAAGCAGTTTCAGCGAGATTTCCACTAGGTGTTTGGAAATGAAGCTTACTTTCAGGAGAGAAGCATATTGTGCTTAAGCCATAAACTGCACATTTTGTTGGAATGTCGGAAATATCTTTGGCAAAAAAACTCCAGTTGGGGGGTGGCTTTTCATACCTAAAGACCCTTGTGGTAGCCTCCAGTCGAGTTGGGGCCTAAGAATACACTGCGCGTTCCATGCAATCTGAGTGAAAGACAGGCTTCTTTCAGCACAAAGGTAAGAAGTAATCAACTAAAACGTTGTCTCTTCCACTTAAATTTAGAAGTGGAACAACATGTGATGTTCATTATTGTTCTAATTGTAGGTTTCTTTTCGAAGCAGTTTGACAATGTATTTTAATGGACTATTTCAAGTGAAGCTTACTTTCTTGAGATTAGCGTGTAATTTTTCAGCCAAAATCTGTATTTTCCTTGGAGTATCAGAAAGTTATTTGGCAGAATGACTAAATTCATGGAGGTGAATTTCATACCTAAAGAGGTTTGATGCTGATGCCAGTTGAGATTTTGCATAAGAATGCACTAAATTTCCAAAGCATACTAACAAGAAAGAGAACTTCTTCCAACGTAATGTTAAGAAAGAACTAACACAAAGTTGTTGGTTCCACTTACTTAACTTTAGAAGTTGAGAAACTTGTGATCTTCAGTGTTGCTCTACTTCAACTTTCAATGTTGGAAGCAGTTGTAAACTCTTATTCAGTGGACGTTTTGAAATGAAGGTTTCTTTTGTGAGACAAGCATGTAGTTTTTCATCCCAAATCTGTCCTTTTCCTTGGAATATCTGAAAGACTTTGGCAGAATGAGTCCACTCATGGATGTGAGTTTCATACCTAAAGATCTTTGTCGTAGCTGCAAGTTGAGTTTGGGACCTAAGAAGGCCTAATATTTTGAGAGTAAACTAAGACTAAAGAAACACTCTTTCAACGAAATGTTAAGGAAGGACTGACACAAACATCTTTGTTCCACTAACGTGACATAGGAAGTTGAACAATTTGTGATGTTCAGTATTGCTCCACATCAAGGTTTGTTTCGGAAGCAGTTTCAGCGAGATTTCCAACAGGTGTTTTTAAATGAAGCTTACTTTCAGGAGAGAAGCATATTGTGCTTAAGCCATAAACTGCACATTTTGTTGGAATATCGGAAATATCTTTGGCAAAAGGACTCCAGTTGAGGGGCTGCTTTTCATACCTCAAGACCCTTGTGGTAGCCGCCAGTCGAGTTGGGGCCTAAGAATACACTACGCGTTCCATGCAATCTGAGTGAAAGACAGGCTTCTTCCAGCACAAAGGTAAGAAGTAATCAACTAAAACGTTGTCTCTTCCACTTAAATTTAGAAGTGGAACAACTTTTGATATTCATTATTGTTCTAACTGTAGGTTTGTTTTGGAAGCAGTTTGACAATGTATTTCAATGGACTATTTCAAGTGAAG
>AAPY01409897.1:0-10251 GCA_000181375.1 Tupaia belangeri
ACAGGTTTTGGCTGATAAACTACCGGCTTATGTGAGACAATACAGCTTCATATCAAAACGTCCTCAGTAAAATATTGTCAAACTGCGTCTAACACAAAATGTCAAGGTAGAGCAACACTGAACATAACGAGGTGTTCAAGTTCCACAGTGAAGTAAGGGGAAAAAACTGGTTTCAGTGAATGTATCGTAAAATTTCGTGGGAAGCGGGTTTCCCTAGTATTACTTTGCTTTGAAAGTGAAGTGCAGTCTTTGGCCCACAAGTCAACTTGCAACTAGTATCAACTTCGTTTGATTTGAAAATGAGCTCCATTCCTGGAGTGTTTCTGCCAAAGATCATTCGGATACTGCAAGAAAAGTAGAGTTTTTGGCTGAAAAACTACACGTTTATCTAGGAAAAGTAAGCTTCATTTGAAAATGTCAATTGCAAAACAGTGCAAAAAATGCTTCGACATCCAAATCTTCAATTAGAACAACACTGAACATCACAGGGTGTTCAACTTCCAATGTTAAGTAAGTGGAAGAAACTGGTTTCTGTGAGTGTATTTTAACATTTTTTTTGGAAGCGGGTTTCCACAAAGTAGTATTCCTTTGCTTGGAAAGTGCAGTGCATTCTTAGGTCCAAACTCAACTTGAAGCTACAACAAAGGTCTTTAGGAAGGAAAATCAGCTCCATGAGTGGAGTCTTTCTGCCAAAGTTCTTTAGGATACCCCAAGGAAAGAACAGATTTTGACTGAAAATCGAAAGGCAATCTGGGAAATGGAAGCTTCATTTGCAACTTCCTTTGTAAAACAGTGTCAAACTGCTTCGAATAGCAAATGTTCAAGTAGAGCAACACCGAACATCACAAGGTGTTCAATTTCCGAAGTTAAGAAACTGGAGTAAACTGGTTTCTGTGAGTGTATGCTAAAAATTCGTTGGAAGCGGTTTTTCCCTAGTATTACATTGCTTGGAAAGTGAATTACATTCTCAGGTTCAAAACTCAAGTGACCGCTTCAGCAAACAACTTCAGGTCTGATAATCAGCGACATAAATAGTGCTGTTCTGCCAAAGAACTCTCGGACACTTCAAGGAAAAGTACAGGTTTTGGCTGAAAAATTACATGCTTCTCTGGGAAAATTCAGCTTCCTTTCGAAACGTCCTTAGTAAAACATTGTCAAACTGCGTCTCAAAAAGAATGCTCCAGTAGAGCAACAGTGAACATCACGAGGTGTTCAACCTCCAAAGTTAAGTAAGAGGAATAAACTGTTTTCTGTGAGTGTATTGATAAATTTCCCTGGAAGCAGGTTTCCCTGGTGTACTTTGCTTTGAAAGTGTAGTGCATTCTTAGGCCCAAAACTCAACTTGCAGCTACTACCAACATCGTTTGGTATGAAAATGAACTCCATGACTGGAGTGTTTCTGCCAAAGATCATTCTAATACTCCAAGAAAAGTACAGGTTATCCTGAAAAACTACATGCTTACCTGGGAATAGTGAGCTTCATTCCAAATTGTACATTGTAAAAGAATGTCAAACTGCTTCGAAAAACAAATGTTCACGTAGAGCAACACTGAACATCACAAGGTGTTCAACTTCCAAAGTTAAGTACGAGGAACAAACTGTTTTCTGTGATTGTCTTGTCAAATTTACCTGGAAGCGGTTGTCCCTACTTTACTTTGCTTGGAAAGTGCAGTGCATTCTTAGAACCAAAACTCAAATTGAAGCTACAACAAAGATCTTTAGGAATGAAAATCAGCTCCAGGAGTGGAGACTTTCTGCCAAAGTTCTCTATGATTATCCGAGGAAAGAAGAGATTTTTGGCTGAAAAATGACATGCTTATGTGGGAAGAGTAAGCTTCATTTCAAAACGTCCATCGTAAAACTGTGTCAAAGGTTTTCCAAAAGCAAATGTTCACGTAGAGCAACAATGAACATCAGAAGGTGTTCAATTTGCAAAGTGAAGTAACTGGAACAAACTGATTTCTGTGAGCGTATTGTAAAAATTCTTTGGAAGCGGGTTTCCCTAGCATGACTTTGCTTGGAATGTGAATTGCATTCTTAGGTTCAAAACTCAAGTGGCAGCTTCAGCAATCATCTTTAGGGCTGAAAGTCGGCTTCATACATAGAGTCTTTCTGCCAAAGAACTTTCTGATACTCCAAAGAAAAGTACAGGTTTTGGCTGATAAACTACCGGCTTATCTGAGACAATACAGCTTCATTTCAAAACGTCCTCAGTAAAATATTGTCAAACTGCGTCTAACACAAAATGTCAAGGTAGAGCAACACTGAACATCACGAGGTGTTCAACTTCCACAGTGAAGTAAGGGGAAAAAACTGGTTTCAGTGAATGTATCCGAAAATTTCGTGGGAAGCGGGTTTCCCTAGTATTACTTTGCTTTGAAAGTGGAGTGCAGGCTTTGGCCCACAAGTCAACTTGCAACTAGTATCAACTTCGTTTGATTTGAAAATGAGCTCCATTCCTGGAGTGTTTCTGCCAAAGATCATTCTGATACTGCAAGAAAAGTAGACCTTTTGGCTGAAAAACTACACGTTTATCTAGGAAAAGTAAGCTTCGTTTGAAAATGTCCATTGCAAAACAGTGCAAAAAATGCTTCGACATCCAAATCTTCAATTAGAGCAACATTGAACATCACAGGGTGTTCAACTTCCAATGTTAAGTAAGTGGAAGAAACTGGTTTCTGTGAGTGTATTTTAACATTTTTTTTGGAAGCGGGTTTCCACAAAGTAGTATTCCTTTGCTTGGAAAGTGCAGTGCATTCTTAGGTCCAAACTCAACTTGAAGCTACAACAAAGGTCTTTAGGAAGGAAAATCAGCTCCATGAGTGGAGTCTTTCTGCCAAAGTTCTTTAGGATACCCCAAGGAAAGAACAGATTTTGACTGAAAATCGAAAGGCAATCTGGGAAATGGAAGCTTCATTTGCAACTTCCTTTGTAAAACAGTGTCAAACTGCTTCGAATAGCAAATGTTCAAGTAGAGCAACACCGAACATCACAAGGTGTTCAATTTCCGAAGTTAAGAAACTGGAGTAAACTGGTTTCTGTGAGTGTATGCTAAAAATTCGTTGGAAGCGGTTTTTCCCTAGTATTACATTGCTTGGAAAGTGAATTACATTCTCAGGTTCAAAACTCAAGTGACCGCTTCAGCAAACAACTTCAGGTCTGATAATCAGCGACATAAATAGCGCCGTTCTGCCAAAGAACTCTCGGACACTTCAAGGAAAAGTACAGGTTTTGGCTGAAAAATTACATGCTTATCTGGGAAAATTCAGCTTCACTTCGAAACGTCCTTAGTAAAACATTGTCAAACTGCGTCTCAAAAAGAATGCTCCAGTAGAGCAACAGTGAACATCACGTGGTGTTCAACCTCCAAAGTTAAGTAACAGGAATATACTGTTTTCTGTGAGTGTATTGATAAATTTCCCTGGAAGCAGGTTTCCCTGGTGTACTTTGCTTTGAAAGTGTAGTGCATTCTTAGGCCCAAAACTCAACTGGCAGCTACTACCAACATCGTTTGGTATGAAAAGGAACTCCATGACTGGAGTGTTTCTGCCAAAGATCATTCTGATTCTCCAAGAAAAGTACAGGTTATGGCTGAAAAACTACATGCTTACCTGGGAATAGTGAGCTTCATTCCAAATTGTACATTGTAAAAGAGTGTCAAACTGCTTCGAAAAACAAATGTTCACGTAGAGCAACACTGAACATCACAAGGTGTTCAACTTCCAAAGTTAAGTACGAGGAACAAACTGGTTTCTGTGATTGTCTTGTCAAATTTACCTGGAAGCGGTTGTCTCTACTTTACTTTGCTTGGAAAGTGCAGTGCATTCTTAGAACCAAAACTCAAATTGAAGCTACAACAAAGATCTTTAGGAATGAAAATCAGCTCCATGAGTGGAGCCTTTCTGCCAAAGTTCTCTATGATTATCCAAGGAAAGAAGAGATTTTTGACTGAAAAATCACATGCTTATGGGGGAAGAGTAAGCTTCATTTCAAAACGTCCATCGTAAAACAGTGTCAAAGGTTTTCCAAAAGCAAATGTACACGTAGAGCAACAATGAACATCAGAAGGTGTTCAATTTGCAAAGTGAAGTACCTGGAACAAACTGATTTCTGTGAGCGTATTGTAAAAATTCTTTGGAAGTGGGTTTCCCTAGCATGACTTTGCTTGGAATGTGAATTGCATTCTTAGGTTCAAAACTCAAGTGGCAGCTTCAGCAATCATCTTTAGGGCTGAAAGTCGGCTTCATACATAGAGTCTTTCTGCCAAAGAACTTTCTGATACTCCAAAGAAAAGTACAGGTTTTGGCTGATAAACTACCGGCTTATGTGAGACAATACAGCTTCATATCAAAACGTCCTCAGTAAAATATTGTCAAACTGCGTCTAACACAAAATGTCAAGGTAGAGCAACACTGAACATAACGAGGTGTTCAAGTTCCACAGTGAAGTAAGGGGAAAAAACTGGTTTCAGTGAATGTATGGTAAAATTTCGTGGGAAGCGGGTTTCCCTAGTATTACTTTGCTTTGAAAGTGAAGTGCAGTCTTTGGCCCACAAGTCAACTTGCAACTAGTATCAACTTCGTTTGATTTGAAAATGAGCTCCATTCCTGGAGTGTTTCTATCACAGATCATTCGGATTCTGCAAGAAAAGTTGAGTTTTTGGCTGAAAATCTACACGTTTATCTAGGAAAAGTTAACTTCTTTTGAAAATGTCCATTGCAATACAGTGCAATGATGCTTCGACATACTCATCTTCATTTAATTCAACCCTTAACATCACAGGGTGTTCAACTTCCAATGTTAAGTAAGTGGAAGAAACTGGTTTCTGAGAGTGTATTTTAACATTTTTTTGGAAACGGGTTTCCACAAAGTAGTATTCCTTTGCTTGGAAAGTGCAGTGCATTCTTAGGTCCAAACTCAACTTGAAGCTACAACAAAGGTCTTTAGGAAGGAAAATCAGCTCCATGAGTGGAATCGTTCTGCCAAAGTTCTTTCGGATACCCCAAGGAAAGAACAGATTTTGACTGAAAATCGAAAGGCAATCTGGGAAATGGAAGCATCATTTGCAACTACCTTTGTAAAACAGTGTCAAACTGCTTCGAATAGCAAATGTTTAAGTAGAGCAACACCGAACATCACAAGGTGTTCAATTTCCAAAGTTAAGAAACTGGAGTAAACTGGTTTCTGTGAGTGTATGCTAAAAATTCATTGAAAGCGGTTTTTCCCTAGTATTACATTGCTTGGAAAGTGAATTACATTCTTAGGTTCAAAGCTCAAGTTACCGCTTCAGCAAACAACTTCAGGTCTGATAATCAGCGACATAAATAGCGCCTTTCTGCCAAAGAACTCTCGGATACTTCAAGGAAAATTACGGGTTTTGTCTGAAAAATTACATGCTTATCTGGGAAAATTCAGCTTCACTTCGAAACGTCCTTAGTAAAACATTGTCAAACTGCGTCTCAAAAAGAATGCTCCAGTAGAGCAACAGTGAACATCACGAGGTGTTCAACCTCCAAAGTTAAGTAAGAGGAATAAACTGTTTTCTGTGAGTGTATTGATAAATTTCCCTGGAAGCAGGTTTCCCTGGTGTACTTTGCTTTGAAAGTGTAGTGCATTCTTAGGCCCAAAACTCAACTGGCAGCTACTACCAACATCGTTTGGTATGAAAATGAACTCCATGACTGGAGTGTTTCTGCCAAAGATCATTCTAATACTCCAAGAAAAGTACAGGTTATGGCTGAAAAACTACATGCTTACCTGGGAATAGTGAGCTTCATTCCAAATTGTACATTGTAAAAGAATGTCAAACTGCTTCGAAAAACAAATGTTCACGTAGAGCAACACTGAACATCACAAGGTGTTCAACTTCCAAAGTTAAGTACGAGGAACAAACTGGTTTCTGTGATTGTCTTGTCAAATTTACCTGGAAGCGGTTGTCCCTACTTGACTTTGCTTGGAAAGTGCAGTGCATTCTTAGGACCAAAACTCAAATTGAAGCTACAACACAAATCTTTAGGAATGAAAATCAGCTCCAGGAGTGGAGACTTTCTGCCAAAGTTCTCTATGATTATCCGAGGAAAGAAGAGATTTTGGCTGAAAAAGGACATGCTTACGTGGGAAGAGTAAGCTTCATTTCCAAACGTCCATCGTAAAACAGTGTCAAACGTTTTCCAAAAGCAAATGTTCACGTAGAGCAACAATGAACATCAAAAGGTGTTCAACTTGCAAAGTGAAGTAACGGGAACAAACTGGTTTCTGTGAGTGTATTGTAAAAATTCTTTGGAAGCGGGTTTCCCTAGCATGACTTTGCTTGGAATGGGAATTGCATTCTTAGGTTCAAAACTCAAGTGGCAGCTTCAGCAATCATCTTGAGGGCTGAAAGTCGGCTTCAGAAATAGAGTCTTTCTGCCAAAGAACTTTCTGATACTCCAAAGAAAAGTACAGGTTTTGGCTGATAAACTACCGGCTTATCTGAGACAATTCAGCTTCATTTCAAAACGTCCTCAGTAAAATATTGTCAAACTGCGTCTAACACAAAATGTCAAGGTAGAGCAACACTGAACATCACGAGGTGTTCAACTTCCACAGTGAAGTAAGGGGAAAAAACTGGTTTCAGTGAATGTATCCGAAAATTTCGTGGGAAGCGGGTTTCCCTAGTATTACTTTGCTTTGAAAGTGGAGTGCAGGCTTTGGCCCACAAGTCAACTTGCAACTAGTATCAACTTCGTTTGATTTGAAAATGAGCTCCATTCCTGGAGTGTTTCTGCCAAAGATCATTCTGATACTGCAAGAAAAGTAGACCTTTTGGCTGAAAAACTACACGTTTATCTAGGAAAAGTAAGCTTCGTTTGAAAATGTCCATTGCAAAACAGTGCAAAAAATGCTTCGACATCCAAATCTTCAATTAGAGCAACATTGAACATCACAGGGTGTTCAACTTCCAATGTTAAGTAAGTGGAAGAAACTGGTTTCTGTGAGTGTATTTTAACATTTTTTTTGGAAGCGGGTTTCCACAAAGTAGTATTCCTTTGCTTGGAAAGTGCAGTGAATTCTTATGTCCTAACTCAACTTGAAGCTACAACAAAGGTCTTTAGGAAGGAAAATCAGCTCCATGAGTGGAGTCTTTCTGCCAGAGTTCTTTCGGATACCCCAAGGAAAGAACAGATTTTGACTGAAAATCGAAAGGCAATCTGGGAAATGGAAGCTTCATTTGCAACTTCCTTTGTAAAACAGTGTCAAACTGCTTCGAATAGCAAATGTTCAAGTAGAGCAACACCGAACATCACAAGCTGTTCAATTTCCGAAGATAAGAAACTGGAGTAACCTGGTTTCTGTGAGTGTATGCTAAAAATTCGTTGGAAGCGGTTTTTCCCTAGTATTACATTGCTTGGAAAGTGAATTACATTCTTACATTCAAAACTCAAGTTACCGCTTCAGCAAACAACTTCAGGTCTGATAATCAGCGACATAAATAGCGCCTTTCTGCCAAAGACCTCTCGGACACTTCAAGGAAAAGTACAGGTTTTGGCTGAAAAATTACATGCTTATCTGGGAAAATTCAGCTTCACTTCGAAACGTCCTTAGTAAAACATTGTCAAACTGCGTCTCAAAAAGAATGCTCCAGGAGAGCAACAGTGAACATCACGAGGTGTTCAACCTCCAAAGTTAAGTAAGAGGAATATACTGTTTTCTGTGAGTGTATTGATAAATTTCCCTGGAAGCAGGTTTCCCTGGTGTACTTTGCTTTGAAAGTGTAGTGCATTCTTAGGCCCAAAACTCAACTGGCAGCTACTACCAACATCGTTTGGTATGAAAATGAACTCCATGACTGGAGTGTTTCTGCCAAAGATCATTCTGATACTCCAAGAAAAGTACAGGTTATGGCTGAAAACCTACTTGCTTACCTGGGAATAGTGAGCTTCATTCCAAATTGTACATTGTAAAATAGTGTCAAACTGCTTCCAAAAACAAATGTTCACGTAGAGCAACACTGAACATCACAAGGTGTTCAACTTCCAAAGTTAAGTACGAGGAACAAACTGGTTTCTGTGATTGTCTTGTCAAATTTACCTGGAAGCGGTTGTCCCTACTTTACTTTGCTTGGAAAGTGCAGTGCATTCTTAGGACCAAAACTCAAATTGAAGCTACAACAAAGATCTTTAGGAGTGAAAATCAGCTCCATGAGTGGAGCCTTTCTGCCAAAGTTCTCTATGATTATCCGAGGAAAGAAGAGATTTTTGGCTGAAAAAGGACATGCTTACGTGGGAAGAGTAAGCTTCATTTCCAAACGTCCATCGTAAAACAGTGTCAAACGTTTTCCAAAAGCAAATGTTCACGTAGAGCAACAATGAACATCAAAAGGTGTTCAACTTGCAAAGTGAAGTAACGGGAACAAACTGGTTTCTGTGAGTGTATTGTAAAAATTCTTTGGAAGCGGGTTTCCATAGCATGAATTTGCTTGGAATGTGAATTGCATTCTTAGGGTCAAAACTCAAGTGGCAGCTTCAGCAATCATCTTTAGGGCTGAAAGTCGGCTTCATAAATAGAGTTTTTCTGCGAAAGAACTTTCTGATACTCCAAAGAAAAGTACAGGTTTTGGCTGATAAACTACCGGCTTATCTGAGACCATTCAGCTTCATATCAAAACGTCCTCAGTAAAATATTGTTAAACTGCGTCTAACACAAAATGTCAAGGTAGAGCAACACTGAACATCACGAGGTGTTAAACTTCCACAGTGAAGTAAGGGGAAAAAACTGGTTTCAGTGAGTGTATCGTAAAATTTCGTGGGAAGCGGGTTTCCCTAGTATTACTTTGCTTTGAAAGTGGAGTGCAGGCTTTAGCCCACAAGTCAACTTGCAACTAGTATCAACTTCGTTTCATTTGAAAATGAGCTCCATTCCTGGAGTGTTTCTGCCAAAGATCATTCTGATACTGCAAGAAAAGTAGACTTTTTGGCTGAAAAACTACACGTTTATCTAGGAAAAGTAAGCTTCATTTGAAAATGTCCATTGCAAAACAGTGCAAATATGCTTCGACATCCAAATCTTCAATTAGAGGAACATTGAACATCACAGGGTGTTCAACTTCCAATGTTAAGTAAGTGGAAGAAACTGGTTTCTGTGAGTGTATTTTAACATTTTTTTTTTGGAAGCGGGTTTCCACAAAGTAGTATTCCTTTGCTTGGAAAGTGCAGTGCATTCTTAGGTCCAAACTCAACTTGAAGCTACAACAAAGGTCTTTAGGAAGGAAAATCAGCTCCATGAGTGGAGTCTTTCTGCCAAAGTTCTTTAGGATACCCCAAGGAAAGAACAGATTTTGACTGAAAATCGAAAGGCAATCTGGGAAATGGAAGCATCATTTGCAACTTCCTTTGTAAAACAGTGTCAAACTGCTTCGAATAGCAAATGTTCAAGTAGAGCAACACCGAACATCACAAGGTGTTCAATTTCCAAAGTTAAGAAACTGGAGTAAACTGGTTTCTGTGAGTGTATGCTAAAAATTCATTGAAAGCGGTTTTTCCCTAGTATTACATTGCTTGGAAAGTGAATTACATTCTTAGGTTCAAAGCTCAAGTTACCGCTTCAGCAAACAACTTCAGGTCTGATAATCAGCGACATAAATAGCGCCGTTCTGCCAAAGAACTCTCGGACACTTCAAGGAAAAGTACAGGTTTTGGCTGAAAAATTACATGCTTCTCTGGGAAAATTCAGCTTCCTTTCGAAACGTCCTTAGTAAAACATTGTCAAACTGCGACTCAAAAAGAATGCTCCAGTAGAGCAACAGTGAACATCACGAGGTGTTCAACCTCCAAAGTTAAGTAAGAGGAATAAACTGTTTTCTGTGAGTGTATTGATAAATTTCCCTGGAAGCAGGTTTCCCTGGTGTACTTTGCTTTGAAAGTGTAGTGCATTCCTAGGCCCAAAACTCAACTTGCAGCTACTACCAACATCGTTTGGTATGAAAAGGAACTCCATGACTGGAGTGTTTCTGCCAAAGATCATTCTGATACTCCAAGAAAAGTACAGGTTATGGCTGAAAAACTACATGCTTACCTGGGAATAGTGAGCTTCATTCCAAATTGTACATTGTAAAAGAGTGTCAAACTGCTTCCAAAAACAAATGTTCACGTAGAGCAACACTGAACATCACAAGGTGTTCAACTTCCAAAGTTAAGTACGAGGAACAAACTGGTTTCTGTGATTGTCTTGTCAAATTTACCAGGAGAGCGGTTGTCCCTACTTTACTTTGCT
>AAPY01410189.1:0-18699 GCA_000181375.1 Tupaia belangeri
ATCACTAGATGTTCAACTTGCAAAGTTAAGTAAGCGGATCCAACTGCTTTGTGGACGTGTATTGTAAAATTTCGTTGGAAGCGGGTTTCCCTAGTATTACTTTGCTTAGGAAGTAAGTTCATTCTTAGGCCCAAAACTCAGCTTGCAGCTACAACAAAGATTTTTAGGGATGAAAATGAGCTCGAAGAGTGGAGTCTTTCTGCCAAAGTTCTTTCTGATACAGAAAGGAGAAGTAGAGTTTTGGCAGAAATCACACATGCTTATGTGGGAAAACATAGCTTACTTTCCAAACGTCCATTGTAAAACGGTGTCAAACTGCTTCCACAACCAAATGTTCAAGTAGAGCAACATTGAACCTCACTAGGTGTTCAACTTCCAAAGTTAAGTAAGTGGAACAAAGTGGTTTCTGGACATGTATTGTAAAATTTCTTTGGAAGCGAGTTTCCCTAGTATTATTTTGCTTAGGAAGTACAGTTCATTCATAGGCCCAAAACTCAACTAGGAGATACAACAAAGATCTTTAGGTATGAAAATGAGCTCCATGAGTGGAGTCTATCTGCCAAAGAACTTTCTGATACTCCTAGGAGAAGTACAGTTTTTGGCTGAAAAACCACATACCTATGTGGGGAAAGTTAGCTTCCTTTCAAAACGTCATTGTAAAACTGTGTCAAACTGCTTCCACAACCAAATGTTCAAGTAGAGCAACATTGAACATGACTAGGTGTTCAACTTCCAAAGCTAAGTTAGTGGGACAAACTGGTTTAGGTGAGTGTATGCTACAATTTGGTTGGAAGCGGGATTCCCTATTATTACTCAGCTTTGAAAGTGTAGTGTATTCTTGGGCCCAAAACTCAACTTGCAGCTAAAACAAATATCTTTAGGTATGAAAATTAGCTTCTTAAGTGGAGTCTTTCTGACCAAGATCTTTCTGATATTCCCAGGAGAAGTGGAGTTGTTGGCTGAACAACCACATGCTGTATCTGGGCAAAGTTAGCTTCCTTTCAATAGGTCCATTGTAAAACAGTGTCATACTGCTTCTAAAACCAAATGTTCAAATAGAGCACTATGGTACTTCACAAGGTGTTCTACTTCCAAAGTGAAGTAAGTAGAACAAACTGGTTTCTGTGAGTGTATTGGAAAATTTGGTTGGAGGAAGATTTCCCTAGTATTTCTTGGCTTAGGAATTCTAGTGCATTCTAGGGCCCAAAAGTCAATCTGTACCTACAACAAAGATCTTTAGGTGTGAAAATCAGCTCCATGAGTGGAGTCATTGTGCCAGAGATCTTTCTGAATCTCCAAGGAAATGTACACTTTTTGGCTGAAAATCTACATGCTTATCTGGGAAAATTATGCTTCATTTTTTAAGGTCCATTGTAAAACAGTTTCAAACTGCTTCTAAAACCCAATTTTCTAATAGAGCAACATTGACCATCACTAGGTGTTCACCTTGCAAAGTTAAGTAAGCGGATCCAACTGCTTTGTGGACGTGTATTGTAAAATTTCGTTGGAAGCGGGTTTCCCTAGTATTACTTTGCTTAGGAAGTAAGTTCATTCTTAGGCCCAATACTCAGCTTGCAGCTACAACAAAGATATTTAGGGATGAAAATGAGCTCGAAGAGTGGAGTCTTTCTGCCAAAGTTCTTTCTGATACAGGAAGGAGAAGTAGAGTTTTTGGCAGAAATCCCACATGCTTATGTGGGAAAAGTTAGCTTCCTTTCCAAACGTCCATTGTAAAACGGTGTCAAACTGCTTCCACAACCAAATGTTCATGTAGAGCAACATTGAACCTCACTAGGTGTTCAACTTCCAAAGTTAAGTAAGTGGAACAAAGTGGTTTCTGGACATGTGTTGTAAAATTTCTTTGGAAGCGAGTTTCCCTAGTATTATTTTGCTTAGGAAGTACAGTTCATTCTTAGGCCCAAAACTCAACTAGGAGATACAACAAAGATCTTTAGGTATGAAAATGAGCTCCATGAGTGGAGTCTATGTGCCAAAGAACTTTCTGATACTCCTAGGAGAAGTACAGTTTTTGGCTGAAAAACCACATACCTATGTGGGGAAAGTTAGCTTCCTTTCAAAACGTCATTGTAAAACTGTGTCAAACTGCTTCCACAACCAAGTGTTCAAGTAGAGCAACATTGAACATCACTAGGTGTTCAACTTCGAAAGCTAAGTTAGTGGGACAAACTGGTTTAGGTGAGTGTATGTTACAATTTGGTTGGAAGCGGGATTCCCTATTATTACTTAGCTTTGAAAGTGTAGTGTATTCTTAGGACCAAAACTCAACTTGCAGCTACAACAAATATCTTTAGGTATGAAAATTAGCTTCTTAAGGGGAGTCTTTCTGCCAAAGCCCTTTCTGATAGTCCAAGGAGAAGTAGAGTTGTTGGCTGAACAACCACATGCTGTATCTGGACAAAATTAGCTTCCTTTCCATAGGTCCATTGTAAAACAGTGTCAAACTGCTTCCAAAACCAAATGTTCAAGTAGAGCACTATGGTACTTCACTAGGTGTTCTACTTCCAAAGTGAAATAAGTAGAACAAACTGGTTTCTGTGAGTGTATGGGAAAATTTGGTTGCAGGAAGATTTCCCTAGTATTTCTTGGCTTAGGAAGTCTAGTGCTTCCTTGGGCCCAAAAGTCAATCTGTACCTACAACAAAGATTTTTAGGTGTGAAAATCAGATCCAGGAGTGGAGTCATTGTGCCAGAGATCTTTCTGAATCTCCAAGGAAATGTACACTTTCTGGCTGAAAATCTACATGCTTATCTGGGAAAATTATGCTTCATTTTTTAAGGTCCTTTTTAAAACAGTTTCAAACTGCTTCTAAAACCCAATTTTCTAATAGAGCAACATTGACCATCACTAGATGTTCACCTTGCAAAGTTAAGTAAGCGGATCCAACTGCTTTGTGGACGTGTATTGTAAAATTTCGTTGGAAGCGGGTTTCCCTAGTATTACTTTGCTTAGGAAGTAAGTTCATTCTTAGGCCCAAAACTCAGCTTGCAGCTACAACAAAGATATTGAGGGATGAAAATGAGCTCGAAGAGTGGAGTCTTTCTGCCAAAGTTCTTTCTGATACAGAAAGGAGAAGTAGAGTTTTGGCAGAAATCACACATGCTTATGTGGGAAAAGTTAGCTTCCTTTCCAAACGTCCATTGTAAAACGGTGTCAAACTGCTTCCACAACCAAATGTTCAAGTAGAGCAACATTGAACCTCACTAGGTGTTCAACTTCCAAAGTTAAGTAAGTGGAACAAAGTGGTTTCTGGACATGTGTTGTAAAATTTCTTTGGAAGCGAGTTTCCCTAGTATTATTTTGCTTAGGAAGTACAGTTCATTCTTAGGCCCAAAACTCAACTAGGATATACAACAAAGATCTTTAGGTATGAAAATGAGCTCCATGAGTGGAGTCTATCTGCCAAAGAACTTTCTGATACTCCTAGGAGAAGTACAGTTTTTGGCTGAAAAACCACATACCTATGTGGGGAAAGTTAGCTTCCTTTCAAAACGTCATTGTAAAACTGTGTCAAACTGCTTCCACAACCAAATGTTCAAGTGGAGCAACATTGAACATGACTAGGTGTTCAACTTCGAAAGCTAAGTTAGTGGGACAAACTGGTTTAGGTGAGTGTATGTTACAATTTGGTTGGAAGCGGGATTCCCTATTATTACTTTGCTTTGAAAGTGTAGTGTATTCCTGGGCCCAAAACTCAACTTGCAGCTAAAACAAATATCTTTAGGTATGAAAATTAGCTTCTTAAGTGGAGTCTTTCTGCCAAAGATCTTTCTGATATTCCCAGGAGAAGTGGAGTTGTTGGCTGAACAACCACATGCTGTATCTGGGCAAAGTTAGCTTCCTTTCAATAGGTCCATTGTAAAACAATGTCATACTGCTTCCTAAACCAAATGTTCAAGTAGAGCACTATGGTACTTCACTAGGTGTTCTACTTCCAAAGTGAAGTAAGTAGAACAAACTGGTTTCTGTGAGTGTATGGGAAAATTTGGTTGGAGGAAGATTTCCCTAATATTTCTTGGCTTAGGAAGTCTAGTGCATTCATGGGATCAAAAGTCAATCTGTACCTACAACAAAGATCTTTAGGTATGAATATCAGCTCCATGAGTGGACTCATTGTGCCAGAGATCTTTCTGAATCTCCAAGGAAATGTACACTTTTTGGCTGAAAATCTACATGCTTATCTGGGAAAATTATGCTTCATTTTTTAAGGTCCATTATAAAACAGTTTCAAACTGCTTCTAAAACCCAATTTTCTAATAGAGCAACATTGACCATCACTAGGTGTTCACCTTGCAAAGTTAAGTAAGCGGATCCAACTGCTTTGTGGACGTGTATTGTAAAATTTCGTTGGAAGCGGGTTTCCCTAGTATTACTTTGCTTAGGAAGTAAGTTCATTCTTAGGCCCAAAACTCAGCTTGCAGCTACAACAATGATATTTAGGGATGAAAATGAGCTCGAAGAGGGGAGTCTTTCTGCCAAAGTTCTTTCTGATACATTAAGGAGAAGTAGAGTTTTTGGCTAAAATCCCACAAGCTTATGTGGGAAAAGTTAGCTTCCTTTCCAAACGTCCATTGTAAAACGGTGTCAAACTGCTTCCACAACCAAATGTTCAAGTAGAGCAACATTGAACCTCACTAGGTGTTCAACTTCCAAAGTTAAGTAAATGGAACAAAGTGGTTTCTGGACATGTATTGTAAAATTTCTTTGGAAGCGAGTTTCCCTAGTATTATTTTGCTTAGGAAGTACAGTTCATTCATAGGCCCAAAACTCAACTAGGAGATACAACAAAGATCTTTAGGTATGAAAATGAGCTCCATGAGTGGAGTCTATGTGCCAAAGAACTTTCTGATACTCCTAGGAGAAGTACAGTTTTTGGCTGAAAAACCACATACCTATGTGGGGAAAGTTAGCTTCCTTTCAAAACGTCATTGTAAAACTGTGTCAAACTGCTTCCACAACCAAATGTTCAAGTAGAGCAACATTGAACATGACTAGGTGTTCAACTTCGAAAGCTAAGTTAGTGGGACAAACTGGTTTAGGTGAGTGTATGCTACAATTTGGTGGGAAGCGGGATTCCCTATTATTACTTAGCTTTGAAAGTGTAGTATATTCTTAGGCCCAAAACTCAACTTGCAGCTACAACACATATCTTTAGGTATGAAAATTAGCTTCTTAAGTGGAGTCTTTCTGCCAAAGATCTTGCTGATAGTCCAAGGAGAAGTAGAGTTGTTGGCTGAACAACCACATGCTGTATCTGGGCAAAGTTAGCTTCCTTTCCATAGGTCCATTGTAAAACTGTGACACACTGCTTCCAAAACCAAATGTTCAAGTAGAGCACTATGGTACTTCACTAGGTGTTCTACTTCCAAAGTGAAATAAGTAGAACAAACTGGTTTCTGTGAGTGTATGGGAAAATTTGGTTGGAGGAAGATTTCCCTAGTATTTCTTGGCTTAGGAAGTCTAGTGCTTCCTTGGGCCCAAAAGTCAATCTGTACCTACAACAAAGTTCTTTAGGTATGAAAATCAGCTCCATGAGTGGAGTCATTGTGCCAGAGATCTTTCTGAATCTCCAAGGAAATGTACACTTTTTGGCTGAAAATCTACAGGCTTATCTGGGAAATTTATGCTTCATTTTTTAAGGTCCAATGTAAAACAGTTTCAAACTGCTTCTAAAACCCAATTTTCTAATAGAGCAACATTGACCATCACTAGGTGTTCACCTTGCAAAGTTAAGTAAGCGGATCCAACTGCTTTGTGGACGTGTATTGTAAAATTTCGTTGGAAGCGGGTTACCCTAGTATTACTTTGCTTAGGAAATAAGTTCATTCTTAGGCCCAAAACTCAGCTTGCAGCTACAACAAAGATATTTAGGGATGAAAATGAGCTCGAAGAGTGGAGTCTTTCTGCCAAAGTTCTTTCTGATACAGGAAGGAGAAGTAGAGTTTTTGGCAGAAATCACACATGCTTATGTGGGAAAACTTAGCTTCTTTCCAAACGTCCATTGTAAAACGGTGTCAAACTGCTTCCACAACCAAATGTTCAAGTAGAGCAACATTGAACCTCACTAGGAGTTCAACTTCCAAAGTTAAGTAAGTGGAACAAAGTGGTTTCTGGACATGTATTGTAAAATTTCTTTGGAAGCGAGTTTCCCTAGTATTATTTTGCTTAGGAAGTACAGTTCATTCTTAGGCCCAAAACTCAACTAGGAGATACAACAAAGATCTTTAGGTATGAAAATGAGCTCCATGAGTGGAGTCTATGTGCCAAAGAACTTTCTGATACTCCTAGGAGAAGTACAGTTTTTGGCTGAAAAACCACATACCTATGTGGGGAAAGTTAGCTTCCTTTCAAAACGTCATTGTAAAACTGTGTCAAACTGCTTCCACAACCAAATGTTCAAGTAGAGCAACATTGAACATGACGAGGTGTTCAACTTCCAAAGCTAAGTTAGTGGGACAAACTGGTTTAGGTGAGTGTATGTTACAATTTGGTTGGAAGTGGGATTCCCTATTATTACTTAGCTTTGAAAGTGTAGTGTATTCTTAGGCCCAAAACTCAACTTGCAGCTACAACAAATATCTTTAGGTATGAAAATTAGCTTCTTAAGTGGAGTCTTTCTGCCAAAGACCTTTCTGAAAGTACAAGGAGAGGTAGAGTTGTTGTCTGAACAACCAAATGCTGTATCTGGACAAAGTTAGCTTCCTTTCCATAGGTCCATTGTAAAACAGTGTCAAAATGCTTCCAAAACCAAATGTTCAAGTAGAGCACTATGGTACTTCACTAGGTGTTCTACTTCCAAAGTTAAATAAGTAGAACAAACTGGTTTCTGTGAGTGTATGGGAAAATTTGGTTGCAGGAAGATTTCCCTAGTATTTCTTGGCTTAGGAATTCTAGTGCATTCTTGGGCCCAAAAGTCAATCTGTACCTACAACAAAGATCTTTAGGTGTGAAAATCAGCTCCATGAGTGGAGTCTTTGTGCCAGAGATCTTTCTGAATCTCCAAGGAAATGTACACTTTTTGACTGAAAATCTACAGGCTTATCTGGCAAAATTATGCTTCATTTATTAAGGTCCATTGTAAAAGAGTTTCAAACTGCTTCTAAAACCCAATTTTCTAATAGAGCAACAATGACCATCACTAGATGTTCACCTTGCAACGTTAAGTAAGCGGATCCAACTGCTTTGTGGACGTGTATTGTAAAATTTCGTTGGAAGCGGGTTTCCCTAGTATTACGTTGCTTAGGGAAGTAAGTTCATTCTTAGGCCCAAAACTCAGCTTGCAGCCTCAACAAAGATATTTAGGGATGAAAATGAGCTTGAAGAGTCGAGTCTTTCTGCCAAAGTCCTTTCTGATACAGGAAGGAGATGTAGAGTTTTTGGCTGAAATCCCACATGCTTAAGTGGGAAAAGTTAGCTTCCTTTTCCAAACGTCCAGTGTAAAACGGTGTCAAACTGCTTCCACAACCAAATGTTCAAGTAGAGCAACATTGAACCTCACTAGGTGTTCAACTTCCAAAGTTAAGTAAGTGGAACAAAGTGGTTTCTGGACATGTATTGTAAAATTTCTTTGGAAGCGAGTTTCCCTAGTATTATTTTGCTTAGGAAGTACAGTTCATTCATAGGCCCAAAACTCAACTAGGAGATACAACAAAGATCTTTAGGTATGAAAATGAGCTCCATGAGTGGAGTCTATGTGCCAAAGAACTTTCTGATACTCCTAGGAGAAGTACAGTTTTTGGCTGAAAAACCACATACCTATGTGGGGAAAGTTAGCTTCCTTTCAAAACGTCATTGTAAAACTGTGTCAAACTGCTTCCACAACCAAATGTTCAAGTAGAGCAACATTGAACATGACTAGGTGTTCAACTTCGAAAGCTAAGTTAGTGGAACAAACTGGTTTAGGTGAGTGTATGTTACAATTTCGTTGGAAGCGGGATTCCGTATTATTACTTAGCTTTGAAAGTGTAGTGTATTCTTAGGCCCAAAACTCAACTTACAGCTACAACAAATATCTTTAGGTATGAAAATTAGCTTCTTGAGTGGAGTCTTTCTGCCAAAAATCTTGCTGATAGTCCAAGGAGAAGTAGAGTTGTTGGCTGAACAACCACATGCTGTATCTGGGCAAAATTAGCTTCCTTTCTATAGGTCCATTGTAAAACATTGTCATACTGCTTCCAAAACCAAATATTCAAGTAGAGCACTATGGTACTTCACTAGGTGTTCTACTTCCAAAGTGAAGTAAGTAGAACAAACTGGTTTCTGTGACTGTATGGGAAAATTTGGTTGGAGGAAGATTTCCCTAGTATTTCATGGCTTAGGAAGTCTAGTGCTTCCTTGGGCCCAAAAGTCAATCTGTACCTACAACAAAGATCTTTAGGTATAAAAATCAGTTCCCGGAGTGGAGTCATTGTGCCAGAGATCTTTCTGAATCTCCAAGGAAATGTACACGTTTTGGCTGAAAATCTACATGCTTATCTGGGAAAATTATGCTTCATTTATTAAGGTCCATTGTAAAAGAGTTTCAAACTGCTTCTAAAACCCAATTTTCTAATAGAGCAACAATGACCATCACTAGATGTTCACCTTGCAACGTTAAGTAAGCGGATCCAACTGCTTTGTGGACGTGTATTGTAAAATTTCGTTGGAAGCGGGTTTCCCTAGTATTACTTTGCTTAGGAAGTAAGTTCATTCTTAGGCCCAAAACTCAGCTTGCAGCTACAGCAAAGATATTTAGGGATGAAAATGAGCTCGAAGAGTGGAGTCTTTCTGCCAAAGATATTTCTGATACTGCAAGGAGAAGTAGAGTATTTGCCTGAAGACCCACATGCTTATGTGGGAAAAGTTAGCTTCCTTTCCAAACGTCCATTGTAAAACGGTGTCAAACTGCTTCCACAACGAAATGTTCAAGTAGAGCAACATTGAACATCACTAGGTGTTCAACTTCCAAAGTTAAGTAAGTGGAACAAAGTGGTTTCTGGACATGTATTGTAAAATTTCTTTGGAAGCGAGTTTCCCTAGTATTATTTTGCTTAGGAAGTACAGTTCATTCATAGGCCCAAAACTCAACTAGGAGATACAACAAAGATCTTTAGGTATGAAAATGAGCTCCATGAGTGGAGTCTATCTGCCAAAGAACTTTCTGATACTCCAAGGAGAAGTACAGTTTTTGGCTGAAAAACCACATACCTATGTGGGGAAAGTTAGCTTCCTTTCAAAACGTCATTGTAAAACTGTGTCAAACTGCTTCCACAACCAAATGTTCAAGTAGAGCAACATTGAACATGACTAGGTGTTCAACTTCCAAAGCTAAGTTAGTGGGACAAACTGGTTTAGGTGAGTGTATGCTACAATTTGGTGGGAAGTGGGATTCCCTATTATTACTTAGCTTTGAAAGTGTAGTATATTCTTAGGCCCAAAACTCAACTTGCAGCTACAACACATATCTTTAGGTATGAAAATTAGCTTCTTAAGTGGAGTCTTCCTGCCAAAGATCTTGCTGATAGTCCAAGGAGAAGTAGAGTTGTTGGCTGAACAACCACATGCTGTATCTGGGCAAAGTTAGCTTCCTTTCAATAGGTCCATTGTAAAACAGTGTCAAACTGCTTCCAAAACCAAATGTTCAAGTAGAGCACTATGGTACTTCACTAGGTGTTCTACTTCCAATGTGAAGTAAGTAGAACAAACTGGTTTCTGTGAGTGTATGGGAAAATTTGGTTTGAGGAAGATTTCTCTAGTGTTTCTTGGCTTAGGAAGTATAGTGCATTCTTGGGCCCAAAAGTCAATCTTTACCTACAACAAAGATCTTTAGGTATGAAAATCAGCTCCAGGAGTGGAGTCATTGTGCCAGAGATCTTTCTGAATCTCCAAGGAAATGCACACTTTTTGGCTGAAAATCTACAGGCTTATCTGGGAAAATTATGCTTCATTTTTTAAGGTCCATTGTAAAACAGTTTCAAACTGCTTCTAAAACCCAATTTTCTAATAGAGCAACATTGACCATCACTAGGTGTTCACCTTGCAAAGTTAAGTAAGCGGATCCAACTGCTTTGTGGAAGTGTATTGTAAAATTTCGTTGGAAGCGGGTTTCCCTAGTATTACTTTGCTTAGGAAGTAAGTTCATTCTTAGGCCCAAAACTCAGCTTGCAGCTACAACAAAGATATTTAGGGATGAAAATGAGCTCGAAGAGGGGAGTCTTTCTGCCAAAGTTCTTTCTGATACAGGAAGGAGAAGTAGTTTTTGGCTGAAATCCCACATGCTTATGTGAGAAAAGTTAGCTTCCTTTCCAAACGTCCATTGTAAAACGTTGTCAAACTGCTTCCACAACCAAATGTTCAAGTAAAGCAACATTGAACATCACTAGGTGTTCAACTTCCAAAGTTAAGTAAGCGGAACAAAGTGGTTTCTGGACATGTATTGTAAAATTTCTTTGGAAGCGAGTTTCCCTAGTATTATTTTGCTTAGGAAGTACAGTTCATTCATAGGCCCAAAACTCAACTAGGAGATACAACAAAGATCTTTAGGAATGAAAATGAGCTCCATGAGTGGAGTCTATCTGCCAAAGAACTTTCTGATACTCCTAGGAGAAGTACAGTTTTTGGCTGAAAAACCACATACCTATGTGGGGAACGTTAGCTTCCTTTCAAAACGTCATTGTAAAACTGTGTCAAACTGCTTCCACAACCAAATGTTCAAGTAGAGCAACATTGAACATCACAAGGTGTTCAACTTCGAAAGCTAAGTTAGTGGGACAAACTGGTTTAGGTGAGTGTATGTTACAATTTGGTTTTTAAGCGGGATTCCCTATTATTACTTAGCTTTGAAAGTGTAGTGTATTCTTAGGCCCAAAACTGAACTTGCAGCTACAACTAACATCTGTAGGTATGAAAATTAGCTTCTTAAGTGGAGTCTTTCTGCCAACGATCTTTCTGATAGTCCAAGGGGAAGTAGAGTTGTTGGCTGAACAACCACATGCTGTATCTGGGCAAAGTTAGCTTCCTTTCCATAGGTCCATTGTAAAACAGTGTCAAACTGCTTCCAAAACAATATTTTCAAGTAGAGCACTATGGTACTTCACTAGGTGTTCTACATCCAAAGTGAAGTAAGTAGAACAAACTGGTTTCTGTGAGTGTATGGGAAAATTTGGTTGGAGGAAGATTTCCCTAGTATTTCTTGGCTTAGGAAGTCTAGTGCATTCTTGGGCCCAAAAGTCAATCTGTACCTACAACAAAGATCTTTAGGTATGAAAATCAGCTCCATGAGTGGAGTCATTGTGCCAGAGATCTATCTGAATCTCCAAGGAAATGTACACTTTTTGGCTGAAAATCTACATGCTTATCTGGGAAAATTATGCTTCATTTTTTAAGGTCCATTGTAAAACAGTTTCAAACTGCTTCTAAAACCCAATTTTCTAATAGAGCAACATTGACCATCACTAGGTGTTCACCTTGCAAAGTTAAGTAAGCGGTTCCAACTGCTTTGTGGACGTGTATTGTAAAATTTCGTTGGAAGCGGGTTTCCCTAGTATTACTTTGCTTAGGAAGTAAGTTCATTCTTAGGCCCAAAACTCAGCTTGCAGCTACAACAAAGATATTTAGGGATAAAAATGAGCTCGAAGAGTGGAGTCTTTCTGCCAAAGTTCTTTCTGATACAGGAAGGAGAAGTAGAGTTTTTGGCTGAAATCCCACATGCTTATGTGGGAAAAGTTAGCTTCCTTTCCAAATGTCCATTGTAAAACGGTGTCAAACTGCTTCCACAACCAAATGTTCAAGTAGAGCAACATTGAACCTCACTAGGTGTTCAACTTCCAAAGTTAAGTAAGAGGAACAAAGTGGTTTCTGGACATGTATTGTAAAATTTCTTTGGAAGCGAGTTTCCCTAGTATTATTTTGCATAAGAAGTACAGTTCATTCATAGGCCCAAAACTCAACTAGGAGATACAACAAAGATCTTTAGGTATGAAAATGAGCTCCATGAGTGGAGTCTATCTGCCAAAGAACTTTCTGATACTCCTAGGAGAAGTACAGTTTTTGGCTGAAAAACCACATACCTATGTGGGGAAAGTTAGCTTCCTTTCAAAACGTCATTGTAAAACTGTGTCAAACTGCTTCTACAACCAAATGTTCAAGTGGAGCAAAATTGAACATCAATAGGTGTTCAACTTCCAAAGCTAAGTTTGTGGGACAAACTGGTTTAGGTGAGTGTATGATACAATTTTGTTGGATGTGTGATTCCCTATTATTACTTAGCTTTGAAAGTGTAGTGTATTCATAGGCCCAAAACTCCACTTGCAGCTACAACAAATATCTTTAGGTATGAAAGTTAGCTTCTTGAGTGGATTCTTACTGCCAACGATCTTGCTGATAGTCCAAGGGGAAGTAGAGTTGTTGGCTGAACAACCACATGCTGTATCTGGGCAAAGTTAGCTTCCTTTCCATAGGTCCATTGAAAACAGTGTCA
The DNA here is from genome assembly GCA_000181375.1 of Tupaia belangeri. Taxonomy (NCBI): domain Eukaryota; kingdom Metazoa; phylum Chordata; class Mammalia; order Scandentia; family Tupaiidae; genus Tupaia; species Tupaia belangeri. Next base: position 12,476 of record AAPY01410189.1, read on the forward strand.
AACTGCTTCCAAAACCAAATGTTCAAGTAGAGCACTATGGTACTTCACTAGATGTTCTACATGCAAAGTGAAGTAAGTAGAACAAACTGGTTTCTGTGAGTGTATGGGAAAATTTGGTTGGTGGAAGATTTCTCTAGTATTTCTTGGCTTAGGAAGTCTAGTGCATTCTTGGGCCCAAAAGTCAATCTGTACCTACAACAAAGATCTTTAGGTATGAAAATCAGCTCCATGAGTGGAGTCATTGTGCCAGAGATCTTTCTGAATCTCCAAGGAAATGTACACTTTTTGGCTGAAAATCTACATGCTTATCTGGGAAAATTATGCTTCATTTTTTAAGGTCCATTGTAAAACGGTGTCAAATTGCTTCCACAACCAAATGTTCAAGTAGAGCAACATTGAACCTCATTAGGTGTTCAACTTCCAAAGTTAAGTAATTGGAACAAAGTGGTTTCTGGACATGTATTGTAAAATTGCTTTGGAAGCGAGTTTCCTTTGTAATATTTTTCTCAGGAAGTACAGTTCATTCTTAGGCCCAAAACTCAACCAGGAGATACAACAAAGATATTTAGGTATGAAAATGAGCTCCAAGAGTGGAGTCTATCTGCCAAAGAACTTTCTGATACTCCTAGGAGAAGTACAGTTTTTGGCTGAAAAACCACATACCTATGTGGGGAAAGTTAGCTTCCTTTCAAAACGTCATTGTAAAACTGTGTCAAACTGCTTCAGCAACCAAATATTCAAGTAGAGCAACATTGAACATCTCTAGGTGTTCAACTTTGAAAGTTAAGTTAGTGGGACAAACTGGGTTAGGTGAGTGTATGTTACAATTTGGTTGGACGCGGGATTCCCTATTATTACTTAGCTTTGAAAGTGTAGTGTATTCTTAGGCCCAAAACTCAACTTGCAGCTACAACAAATATCTTTAGGTATGAAAATTAGCTTCTTAAGTGGATTCTTTCTGCCAAAGATCTTTCTGATAATCCAAGGAGAAGTGGAGTTGTTGGCTGAACAACCACATGCTGTATCTGGGCAAAGTTAGCTTCCTTTCCATTGGTCCATTGTAAAACAGTGTCAAACTGCTTCCAAAACCAAATGTTCAAGTAGAGCACTATGGTACTTCACTAGGTGTTCTACTTCCAAAGTAAAGTAAGTAGAACAAACTAGTTTCTGTGAGTGTATGGGAAAATTTGGTTGGAGGAAGATTTCCCTAGTATTTCTTGGCTTAGGAAGTCTAGTGCATTCTTGGGCCCAAAAGTCAATCTGTACCTACAACAAAGATCTTTAGGTGTGAAAATCAGCTCCATGAGTGGAGTCATTGTGCCAGAGATCTTTCTGATTCTCCAAGGAAATGTACACTTTTTGGCTGAAAATCAACATGCTTATCTGGGAAAATTATGCTTCATTTTTTAAGGTCCATTGTAAAACAGTTTCAAACTGCTTCCAAAACCCAATTTTCTAATAGAGCAACATTGACCATCACTAGGTGTTCATCTTGCAAAATTAAGTAAGCGGATCCAACTGCTTTGTGGACGTGTATCGTAAAATTTCGTTGGAAGCGGGTTTCCCCAGTATTACTTTGCTTTGGAAGTAAGTTCATTCTTAGGCCCGAAACTCAGCTTGCAGCTACAACAAAGATATTTAGGGATGAAAATGAGCTCGAAGATTGGAGTCTTTCTGCCAATGTTCTGATACAGGAAGGAGAAATAGAGTTTTTGGCTGAAATCCCACATGCTTATGTGAGAAAAGTTAGCTTCCTTTCCAAACTCCATTGTAAAACGGTGTCAGACTGCTTCCACACCCAAATGTTCAAGTAGAGCAACATTGAACATCACTAGGTGTTCATCTTCCAAAGTTAAGTATGTCGAACAAAGTGGTTTCTGGACATGTATTGTAAAATTTCTTTGGAAGCGAGTTTCCCAAGTATTAATTGCTTAGGAAGTACAGTTCATTCATAGGCCCAAAACTCAACTAGGAGATACAACAAAGATCTTTAGGTATGAAAATGAGCTCCATGAGTGGAGTCTATGTGCCAAAGAACTTTCTGATACTCCTAGGAGAAGTACAGTTTTTGGCTGAAAAACCACATACCTATGTGGGGAAAGTTAGCTTCCTTTCAAAACGTCATTGTAAAACTGTGTCAAACTGCTTCCACAACCAAATGTTCAAGTAGAGCAACATTGAACATCACTAGGTGTTCAACTTCGAAAGCTAAGTTAGTGGGACAAACTGGTTTAGGTGAGTGTATGTTACAATTTGGTTGGAAGCGGGATTCCCTATTATTACTTATCTTTGAAAGTGTAGTGTATTCTTAGGCCCAAAACTCAACTTGCAGCTACAACAAATATCTTTAGGTATGAAAATTAGCTTCTTAAGTGGAGTCTTTCTGCCAAAGATCTTTCTGATAATCCAAGGAGAAGTGGAGTTGTTGGCTGAACAACCACATGCTGTATCTGGGCAAAGTTAACTTCCTTTCAATAGGTCCATTGTAAAACAGTGTCAAACTGCTTCCAAAACCAAATGTTCAAGTAGAGCACTATGGTACTTCACTAGGTGTTCTACTTCCAAAGTGAAGTACGTAGAACAAACTGGTTTCTGTGAGTGTATGGGAAAATTTGGTTGGAGGAAGATTTACCTAGTATTTCTTGGCTTAGGAAGTCTAGTGCATTCTTGGGCCCAAAAGTCAATCTGTACCTACAACAAAGATCTTTAGGTATGAAAATCAGCTCTATTAGTAGAGTCATTGTGCCAGAGATCTTTCTAAATCTCCAAGGAAATGTATACTTTTTGGCTGAAAATCTACATGCTTATCTGGGAAAATTATGCTTCATTTCAAAAGATCCTTTGTAAAACAGTTTGAAACTGCTTCAAAAACCCAATTTTCTAATAGAGCAACATTGACCATCACTAGGTGTTCACCTTGCAAAGTTAAGTAAGCAGATCCAACTGGTTTGTGGACGTGTATTGTAAAATTTCGTTGGAATCGTTTTTCCTTGTATTACTTTTCTTAGGAACTGAAGTTCATTCTTAGGCCCAAAACTCAGCTTGAACCTACAACAAAGATATTTAGGGATGAAAATGAGCTCGATGAGTGGAGTCTTTCTGCCAAAGTTGTTTCTGATACTGCAAGGAGAAGTAGAGTTTTTGGCTGAAAACCCACATGCTTATGTGGGAAAAGTTAGCTTCCTTTTAAAACGTCCATTGTAAAACGGAGTCAAACTGCTTCCACAACCAAATGTTCAAATAGAGCAACATTGAACATCACTAGGTGTTCAACTTCCAAAGTTAAGTAAGTGGAACAAAGTGGTTTCTGGACATGTATTGTAAAATTTCTTTGGAAGCGAGTTTCCCTAGTATTATTTTGCTTAGGAAGGGCAGTTCATTCTTAGGCCCAAAACTCAACTAGGAGATACCACAAAGATCTTTAGGTATGAAAATGAGCTCCATGAGTGGAGTCTATCTGCCAAAGAACTTTCTGATACTCCTAGGAGAAGTACAGTTTTAGGCTGAAAAACCACATGCTTATGTGGAGAAAGAAAGCTTCCTTTCTAAACGTCCATTGTAAAACTGTGTCAAACTGCTTCCACAACCAAATGTTCAAGTAGACCAACATTGACCATCACTAGGTGTTCAACTTCCAAAGCTAAGTTAGTGGAACAAACTGGTTTAGGTGAGTGTATGTTACAATTTGGTTGGAAGCGGGATTCCCTATTATTACCTAGCTTTGAAAGTGTAGTGTATTCTTAGGCCCTAAACTCCACTTGCAGCTACAACAAATATCTTTAGGTATGAAAGTTAGCCTCTTGAGTGGATTCTTACTGCCAAAGATCTTGCTGATAGTCCAAGGGGAAGTAGAGTTGTTGGCTGAACAACCACATGCTGTATCTGGGCAAAGTTAGCTTCCTTTCCATAGGTCCATTGTAAAACAGTGTCAAACTGCTTCCCAAACCAAATGTTCAAGTAGAGCTTTATGGTACATCACAAGGTGTTCAACTTCCAAAGTTAAGTAGGTAGAACAAACTGGTTTCTGTGAGTTTATGGGGAAATTTGGTTGGAGGAAATTTTCCCTAGTATTTCGTGGCTTAGGAAGTGTAGTGCATTCTTAGGCCCAAAAGTCAATCTGTACCTACAACAAAGATCTTTAGGTATGAAAATCAGCTCCATGAGTGGAGTCATTCTGCCAGAGATCTTTCTGAATCTCCAAGGAAATGTACCCTTTTTGGCTGAAAATCTACATGCTTATCTGGGAAAATTATGCTTCATTTCATAAGGTGCATTGTAAAACACTTTCAAACTGCTTCTAAAACCCAGTTTTCTAATAGAGCAACATTGACCATCACTAGGTGTTCACCTTGCAAAATTCAGTTAGCGGATCCAACTGCTTAGTGGACGTGTATCGTAAAATTTCGTTGGAAGCGGGTTTCCCCAGTATTACATTGCTTTGGAAGTAAGTCCATTCTTAGGCCCAAAACTCAGCTTGCAGCTACAACAAAGATATTTAGGGATGAAAATGAGCTCGAAGATTGGAGTCTTTCTGCCAATGTTCTGATACAGGAAGGAGAAGTAGTTTTTGGCTGAAATCCCACATGCTTATGTGAGAAAAGTTAGCTTCCTTTCCAAACGACCATTGTAAAACGGTGTCAGACTGCTTCCACACCCAAATGTTCAAGTAGAGCAACATTGACCATCACTAGGTGTTCACCTTGCAAAGTTAAGTAAGCATATCCAACTGGTTTGTGGACGTGTATTGTAAAATTTCGTTGGAATCGTTTTTCCTTGTATTACTTTTCTTAGGAACTGAAGTTCATTCTTAGGCCCAAAACTCAGCTTGAACCTACAACAAAGATATTTAGGGATGAAAATGAGCTTGATGAGTGGAGTCTTTCTGCCAAAGTTGTTTCTGATACTGCAAGGAGAAATAGAGTTTTTGGCTGAAAACCCACATGCGTATGTGGGAAAAGTTAGCTTCCTTTTAAAACGTCCATTGTAAAACGGTGTCAAACTGCTTCCACAACCAAATGTTCAAATAGAGCAACATTGAACAACAGTAGGTGTTCAACTTCCAAAGTTAAGTAAGTGGAACAAAGTGGTTTCTGGACATGTATTGTAAAATTTCTTTGGAAGCGAGTTTCCCTAGTATTATTTTGCTTAGGAAGGGCAGTTCATTCTTAGGCCCAAAACTCAACTAGGAGATACCACAAAGATCTTTAGGTATGAAAATGAGCTCCATGAGTGGAGTCTATCTGCCAAAGAACTTTCTGATACTCCTAGGAGAAGTACAGTTTTAGGCTGAAAAACCACATGCTTATGTGGAGAAAGAAAGCTTCCTTTCTAAACGTCCATTGTAAAACTGTGTCAAACTGCTTCCACAACCAAATGTTCAAGTAGACCAACATTGACCATCACTAGGTGTTCAACTTCCAAAGCTAAGTTAGTGGAACAAACTGGTTTAGGTGAGTGTATTGTACAATTTGGTTGGAAGCGGGATTCCCTATTATTACTTAGCTTTGAAAGTGTAGTGTATTCTTAGGCCCAAAACTCAACTTGCAGCTACAACAAATATCTTGAGGTATGAAAATTAGCTTCTCGCGCGGAGTCTTTCTGCCAAAGATCTTTCTGATACTCCAAGGAGAAGTAGAGTTGTTGGCTGAACAACCACATGCTGTATCTGGGCAAAGTTAGATTCCTTTCAATAGGTCCATTGTAAAACAGTGTCAAACTGCTTCCAAAACCAGGTTTTCAAGTAGAGCACTATGGGTCATCACTAGGTGTTCTACTTCCAAAGTTAAGTAAGTAGAACAAACTGGTTTCTGTGAGTGTATGTGAAAATTTGGTTGGGAGAAAATTTCCCTAGTATTTCTTGGCTTAGGAAGTGTAGTGCATTCTTAGGCCCAAATGTCAATCTGTACCTACAACAAAGATCTATCGGTATGAAAATCAGATCCATGAGTGGAGTCATTCTGCCAGAGATCGTTCTGAATCTCCATGGAAATGTACACTTTTTGGCTGAAAATCTACATGCTTACCTGGGAAAATTATGCTTCATTTCAAAAGTTCCATTGTAAAACAGTTTCAAACTGCTTCAAAAACTCAATTTTCTAATAGAGCAACATTGACCATCACTAGGTGTTCACCTTGCAAAGTTAAGTAAGTGGAACCAACTGGTTTGTGGACGGGTACATGTAAAATTTTCACCTTGCAAAGTTAAGTAAGTGGAACCAACTGGT